>CAMPDV010006453.1:0-20193 GCA_946699065.1 Loxodes magnus
CTTTGAGAAGTAATAAGTATTTAGAAAAGTGAAGAAGTAAAGTAAGAAAAGAAGATAGAATTTCAGTTTTAAGGAGTGTGCTTTGAGAAGTAATAAGTATTTAGAAAAGTGAAGAAGTAAAGTAAGAAAAGAAGATAGAATTTCAGTTTTAAGGAGTGTGCTTTGAGAAGTAATAAGTATTTAGAAAAGTGAAGAAGTAAAGTAAGAAAAGAAGATAGAATTTCAGTTTTAAGGAGTGTGCTTTGAGAAGTAATAAGTATTTAGAAAAGTGAAGAAGTAAAGTAAGAAAAGAAGATAGAATTTCAGTTTTAAGGAGTATGCTTTGAGAAGTAATAAGTATTTAGAAAAGTGAAGAAGTAAAGTAAGAAAAGAAGATAGAATTTCAGTTTTAAGAGTATATTTGAGAAGTAATAAGTATTTAGAAAAGTGAAGAAGTAAAGTAAGAAAAGAAGATAGAATTTCAGTTTTAAGGAGTATGCTTTGAGAAGTAATAAGTATTTAGAAAAGTGAAGAAGTAAAGTAAGAAAGAATATAGAATTTCAGTTTTAAGTAGTATGCTTTGAGAAGTAATAAGTATTTAGAAAAGTGAAGAAGTTAAGTAAGAAAAGAAGATAGAATTTCAGTTTTAAGGAGTATGCTTTGAGAAGTAATAAGTATTTAGAAAAGTGAAGAAGTAAAGTAAGAAAAGAAGATAGAATTTCAGTTTTAAGAAGTATGCTTTGAGAAGTAATAAGTATTTAGAAAAGTGAAGAAGTAAAGTAAGAAAAGAAGATAGAGTTTCAGTTTTAAGGAGTATGCTTTGAGAAGTAATAAGTATTTAGAAAAGTGAAGAAGTAAAGTAAGAAAAGAAGATAGAATTTCAGTTTTAAGGAGTATGATTTGAGAAGTAATAAGTATTTAGAAAAGTGAAGAAGTAAAGTAAGAAAAGAAGATATAGTTTCAGTTTGTACGAGTATGTTTTGAGAAGTAATAAGTATTGTGAAAAGTGAAGAAGTAAAGTAAGAAAAGAAGATAGAATTTCAGTTTTAAGTAGTATGCTTTGAGAAGTAATAAGTATTTAGAAAAGTGAAGAAGTAAAGTAAGAAATGAATATAGAGTTTCAGTTTTAAGGAGTATGCTTTGAGAAGTAATAAGTATTTAGAAAAGTGAAGAAGTAAAGTAAGAAAAGAAGATAGAATTTCAGTTTTAAGAAGTATGCTTTGAGAAGTAATAAGTATTTAGAAAAGTGAAGAAGTTAAGTAAGAAAAGAAGATAGAATTTCAGTTTTAAGTAGTATGATTTGAGAAGTAATAAGTATTTAGAAAAGTGAAGAAGTTAAGTAAGAAAAGAAGATAGAATTTCAGTTTTAAGGAGTATGCTTTGAGAAGTAATAAGTATTTAGAAAAGTGAAGAAGTAAAGTAAGAAAAGAAGATAGAATTTCAGTTTTAAGGAGTATGCTTTGAGAAGTAATAAGTATTTAGAAAAGTGAAGAAGTTAAGTAAGAAAAGAAGATAGAATTTCAGTTTGTACGAGTATGCTTTGAGAAGTAATAAGTATTGTGAAAAGTGAAGAAGTAAAGTAAGAAAAGAAGATAGAATTCCAGTTTTAAGAAGTATGTTTTGAGAAGTAATAAGTATTTAGAAAAGTGAAGAAGTAAAGTAAGAAAAGAAGATAGAGTTTCAGTTTTAAGGAGTGTGCTTTGAGAAGTAATAAGTATTTAGAAAAGTGAAGAAGTAAAGTAAGAAAAGAAGATAGAATTTCAGTTTTAAGGAGTGTGCTTTGAGAAGTAATAAGTATTTAGAAAAGTGAAGAAGTAAAGTAAGAAAAGAAAATAGAATTTCAGTTTTAAGAAGTATGCTTTGAGAAGTAATAAGTATTTAGAAAAGTGAAGAAGTAAAGTAAGAAATGAATATAGAGTTTCAGTTTTAAGTAGTATGTTTTGAGAAGTAATAAGTATTTAGAAAAGTGAAGAAGTTAAGTAAGAAAAGAAGATAGAATTTCAGTTTTAAGAGTATATTTGAGAAGTAATAAGTATTTAGAAAAGTGAAGAAGTTAAGTAAGAAAAGAAGATATAGTTTCAGTTTTAAGGAGTGTGCTTTGAGAAGTAATAAGTATTTAGAAAAGTGAAGAAGTTAAGTAAGAAAAGAAGATAGAATTTCAGTTTTAAGGAGTGTGCTTTGAGAAGTAATAAGTATTTAGAAAAGTGAAGAAGTTAAGTAAGAAAAGAAGATAGAATTTCAGTTTTAAGGAGTGTGCTTTGAGAAGTAATAAGTATTTAGAAAAGTGAAGAAGTAAAGTAAGAAAAGAAGATAGAATTTCAGTTTTAAGGAGTATGTTTTGAGAAGTAATAAGTATTTAGAAAAGTGAAGAAGTAAAGTAAGAAAAGAAGATAGAATTTCAGTTTTAAGGAGTATGCTTTGAGAAGTAATAAGTATTTAGAAAAGTGAAGAAGTTAAGTAAGAAAAGAAGATAGAATTTCAGTTTTAAGAGTATATTTGAGAAGTAATAAGTATTTAGAAAAGTGAAGAAGTAAAGTAAGAAAAGAAGATAGAGTTTCAGTTTTAAGTAGTATGATTTGAGAAGTAATAAGTATTTAGAAAAGTGAAGAAGTAAAGTAAGAAAAGAAGATAGAATTTCAGTTTTAAGGAGTATGCTTTGAGAAGTAATAAGTATTTAGAAAAGTGAAGAAGTTAAGTAAGAAAAGAAGATAGAATTTCAGTTTTAACGAGTATGCTTTGAGAAGTAATAAGTATTTAGAAAAGTGAAGAAGTAAAGTAAGAAATGAATATAGAGTTTCAGTTTTAAGGAGTATGTTTTGAGAAGTAATAAGTATTGTGAAAAGTGAAGAAGTAAAGTAAGAAAAGAAGATAGAATTTCAGTTTTAAGGAGTATGCTTTGAGAAGTAATAAGTATTTAGAAAAGTGAAGAAGTAAAGTAAGAAAAGAAGATAGAATTTCAGTTTTAAGGAGTGTGCTTTGAGAAGTAATAAGTATTTAGAAAAGTGAAGAAGTAAAGTAAGAAAAGAAGATAGAATTTCAGTTTTAAGGAGTGTGCTTTGAGAAGTAATAAGTATTTAGAAAAGTGAAGAAGTAAAGTAAGAAAAGAAGATAGAATTTCAGTTTTAAGGAGTGTGCTTTGAGAAGTAATAAGTATTTAGAAAAGTGAAGAAGTAAAGTAAGAAAAGAAGATAGAATTTCAGTTTTAAGGAGTGTGCTTTGAGAAGTAATAAGTATTTAGAAAAGTGAAGAAGTAAAGTAAGAAAAGAAGATAGAATTTCAGTTTTAAGGAGTGTGCTTTGAGAAGTAATAAGTATTTAGAAAAGTGAAGAAGTAAAGTAAGAAAAGAAGATAGAATTTCAGTTTAAGGAGTATGCTTTGAGAAGTAATAAGTATTTAGAAAAGTGAAGAAGTAAAGTAAGAAAAGAAGATAGAATTTCAGTTTTAAGGAGTGTGCTTTGAGAAGTAATAAGTATTTAGAAAAGTGAAGAAGTAAAGTAAGAAAAGAAGATAGAATTTCAGTTTTAAGGAGTGTGCTTTGAGAAGTAATAAGTATTTAGAAAAGTGAAGAAGTTAAGTAAGAAAAGAAGATAGAATTCCAGTTTTAAGGAGTATGTTTTGAGAAGTAATAAGTATTTAGAAAAGTGAAGAAGTTAAGTAAGAAAAGAAGATAGAATTTCAGTTTTAAGAAGTATGCTTTGAGAAGTAATAAGTATTTAGAAAAGTGAAGAAGTAAAGTAAGAAATGAATATAGAGTTTCAGTTTTAAGTAGTATGTTTTGAGAAGTAATAAGTATTGTGAAAAGTGAAGAAGTAAAGTAAGAAAAGAAGATAGAGTTTCAGTTTTAAGGAGTGTGCTTTGAGAAGTAATAAGTATTTAGAAAAGTGAAGAAGTAAAGTAAGAAAAGAAGATAGAATTTCAGTTTTAAGGAGTGTGCTTTGAGAAGTAATAAGTATTTAGAAAAGTGAAGAAGTAAAGTAAGAAAAGAAGATAGAATTTCAGTTTTAAGGAGTGTGCTTTGAGAAGTAATAAGTATTTAGAAAAGTGAAGAAGTAAAGTAAGAAAAGAAGATAGAGTTTCAGTTTTAAGGAGTGTGCTTTGAGAAGTAATAAGTATTTAGAAAAGTGAAGAAGTAAAGTAAGAAAAGAAGATAGAATTTCAGTTTTAAGGAGTATGTTTTGAGAAGTAATAAGTATTTAGAAAAGTGAAGAAGTAAAGTAAGAAAAGAAGATAGAAATTCAGTTTTAAGGAGTATGCTTTGAGAAGTAATTAGTATTTAGAAAAGTGAAGAAGTTAAGTAAGAAAAGAAGATAGAATTTCAGTTTTAAGGAGTATGCTTTGAGAAGTAATAAGTATTTAGAAAAGTGAAGAAGTAAAGTAAGAAAAGAAGATAGAATTTCAGTTTTAAGGAGTGTGCTTTGAGAAGTAATAAGTATTTAGAAAAGTGAAGAAGTTAAGTAAGAAAAGAAGATAGAATTTCAGTTTTAAGAAGTATGCTTTGAGAAGTAATAAGTATTTAGAAAAGTGAAGAAGTAAAGTAAGAAAAGAAGATAGAATTTCAGTTTTAAGGAGTGTGCTTTGAGAAGTAATAAGTATTTAGAAAAGTGAAGAAGTTAAGTAAGAAAAGAAGATAGAATTTCAGTTTTAAGGAGTGTGCTTTGAGAAGTAATAAGTATTTAGAAAAGTGAAGAAGTAAAGTAAGAAAAGAAGATATAGTTTCAGTTTGTACGAGTATGTTTTGAGAAGTAATAAGTATTGTGAAAAGTGAAGAAGTAAAGTAAGAAAAGAAGATAGAATTTCAGTTTTAAGGAGTGTGCTTTGAGAAGTAATAAGTATTTAGAAAAGTGAAGAAGTAAAGTAAGAAAAGAAGATATAGTTTCAGTTTGTACGAGTATGTTTTGAGAAGTAATAAGTATTTAGAAAAGTGAAGAAGTAAAGTAAGAAAAGAAGATATAGTTTCAGTTTGTACGAGTATGTTTTGAGAAGTAATAAGTATTGTGAAAAGTGAAGAAGTAAAGTAAGAAAAGAAGATAGAATTCCAGTTTTAAGAAGTATGTTTTGAGAAGTAATAAGTATTTAGAAAAGTGAAGAAGTAAAGTAAGAAAAGAAGATATAGTTTCAGTTTGTACGAGTATGTTTTGAGAAGTAATAAGTATTTAGAAAAGTGAAGAAGTTAAGTAAGAAAAGAAGATAGAATTTCAGTTTTAAGAAGTATGCTTTGAGAAGTAATAAGTATTTAGAAAAGTGAAGAAGTTAAGTAAGAAAAGAAGATAGAATTTCAGTTTTAAGGAGTGTGCTTTGAGAAGTAATAAGTATTGTGAAAAGTGAAGAAGTAAAGTAAGAAAAGAAGATAGAATTTCAGTTTTAAGGAGTATGTTTTGAGAAGTAATAAGTATTTAGAAAAGTGAAGAAGTAAAGTAAGAAAAGAAGATAGAAATTCAGTTTTAAGGAGTATGCTTTGAGAAGTAATAAGTATTTAGAAAAGTGAAGAAGTTAAGTAAGAAAAGAAGATAGAAATTCAGTTTTAAGGAGTATGCTTTGAGAAGTAATAAGTATTTAGAAAAGTGAAGAAGTTAAGTAAGAAAAGAAGATATAGTTTCAGTTTTAAGGAGTGTGCTTTGAGAAGTAATAAGTATTTAGAAAAGTGAAGAAGTTAAGTAAGAAAAGAAGATAGAATTTCAGTTTTAAGGAGTATGTTTTGAGAAGTAATAAGTATTTAGAAAAGTGAAGAAGTAAAGTAAGAAAAGAAGATAGAAATTCAGTTTTAAGGAGTATGTTTTGAGAAGTAATAAGTATTTAGAAAAGTGAAGAAGTTAAGTAAGAAAAGAAGATAGAATTTCAGTTTTAAGGAGTATGCTTTGAGAAGTAATAAGTATTTAGAAAAGTGAAGAAGTTAAGTAAGAAAAGAAGATAGAATTTCAGTTTTAAGTAGTATGTTTTGAGAAGTAATAAGTATTTAGAAAAGTGAAGAAGTTAAGTAAGAAAAGAAGATAGAATTTCAGTTTTAAGAGTATATTTGAGAAGTAATAAGTATTTAGAAAAGTGAAGAAGTTAAGTAAGAAAAGAAGATAGAATTTCAGTTTTAAGAAGTATGCTTTGAGAAGTAATAAGTATTTAGAAAAGTGAAGAAGTAAAGTAAGAAATGAATATAGAGTTTCAGTTTTAAGTAGTATGCTTTGAGAAGTAATAAGTATTGTGAAAAGTGAAGAAGTAAAGTAAGAAATGAATATAGAGTTTCAGTTTTAAGTAGTATGCTTTGAGAAATAATAAGTATTTAGAAAAGTGAAGAAGTAAAGTAAGAAAAGAAGATAGAATTTCAGTTTTAAGAAGTATGCTTTGAGAAGTAATAAGTATTTAGAAAAGTGAAGAAGTTAAGTAAGAAAAGAAGATATAGTTTCAGTTTGTACGAGTATGTTTTGAGAAGTAATAAGTATTTAGAAAAGTGAAGAAGTAAAGTAAGAAAAGAAGATAGAATTTCAGTTTGTACGAGTATGTTTTGAGAAGTAATAAGTATTTAGAAAAGTGAAGAAGTTAAGTAAGAAAAGAAGATATAGTTTCAGTTTTAAGGAGTATGCTTTGAGAAGTAATAAGTGAAAAGTTAAGTAAGAAAAGAAGATATGTTTCAGTTTTAAGGAGTATGCTTTGAGAAGTAATAAGTATTGTGAAAAGTGAAGAAGTAAAGTAAGAAAAGAAGATAGAATTTCAGTTTTAAGTAGTATGCTTTGAGAAGTAATAAGTATTGTGAAAAGTGAAGAAGTAAAGTAAGAAAAGAAGATAGAGTTTCAGTTTTAAGGAGTATGCTTTGAGAAGTAATAAGTATTTAGAAAAGTGAAGAAGTAAAGTAGAGAATTAGATAGAATTTCAGTTTTAAGAAGTATGCTTTGAGAAGTAATAAGTATTTAGAAAAGTGAAGAAGTAAAGTAAGAAAAGAAGATAGAATTTCAGTTTTAAGTAGTATGATTTGAGAAGTAATAAGTATTTAGAAAAGTGAAGAAGTTAAGTAAGAAAAGAAGATAGAATTTCAGTTTTAAGGAGTGTGCTTTGAGAAGTAATAAGTATTGTGAAAAGTGAAGAAGTAAAGTAAGAAAAGAAGATAGAATTTCAGTTTTAAGGAGTATGCTTTGAGAAGTAATAAGTATTTAGAAAAGTGAAGAAGTTAAGTAAGAAAAGAAGATAGAATTTCAGTTTTAAGAAGTATGCTTTGAGAAGTAATAAGTATTGTGAAAAGTGAAGAAGTAAAGTAAGAAAAGAAGATAGAATTTCAGTTTTAAGAAGTATGCTTTGAGAAGTAATAAGTATTTAGAAAAGTGAAGAAGTAAAGTAAGAAAAGAAGATAGAGTTTCAGTTTTAAGGAGTGTGCTTTGAGAAGTAATAAGTATTTAGAAAAGTGAAGAAGTAAAGTAAGAAAAGAAGATAGAATTTCAGTTTTAAGGAGTGTGCTTTGAGAAGTAATAAGTATTTAGAAAAGTGAAGAAGTAAAGTAAGAAGTGAATATAGAGTTTCAGTTTTAAGAGTATGTTTTGAGAAGTAATAAGTATTGTGAAAAGTGAAGAAGTAAAGTAAGAAAAGAAGATAGAGTTTCAGTTTTAAGGAGTGTGCTTTGAGAAGTAATAAGTATTTAGAAAAGTGAAGAAGTAAAGTAAGAAAAGAAGATAGAATTTCAGTTTGTACGAGTATGTTTTGAGAAGTAATAAGTATTTAGAAAAGTGAAGAAGTAAAGTAAGAAAAGAAGATAGAGTTTCAGTTTTAAGGAGTATGTTTTGAGAAGTAATAAGTATTTAGAAAAGTGAAGAAGTTAAGTAAGAAAAGAAGATAGAATTTCAGTTTTAAGAGTATATTTGAGAAGTAATAAGTATTTAGAAAAGTGAAGAAGTTAAGTAAGAAAAGAAGATATAGTTTCAGTTTTAAGGAGTGTGCTTTGAGAAGTAATAAGTATTGTGAAAAGTGAAGAAATTAAGTAGAGAATTAGATAGAATTTCAGTTTTAAGTAGTATGCTTTGAGAAGTAATAAGTATTTAGAAAAGTGAAGAAGTAAAGTAAGAAATGAATATAGAGTTTCAGTTTTAAGGAGTATGCTTTGAGAAGTAATAAGTATTTAGAAAAGTGAAGAAGTAAAGTAAGAAAAGAAGATAGAATTTCAGTTTTAAGAAGTATGCTTTGAGAAGTAATAAGTATTTAGAAAAGTGAAGAAGTTAAGTAAGAAAAGAAGATAGAATTTCAGTTTTAAGTAGTATGATTTGAGAAGTAATAAGTATTTAGAAAAGTGAAGAAGTAAAGTAAGAAAAGAAGATAGAATTTCAGTTTTAAGGAGTATGCTTTGAGAAGTAATAAGTATTGTGAAAAGTGAAGAAGTAAAGTAAGAAAAGAAGATAGAATTTCAGTTTTAAGTAGTATGCTTTGAGAAGTAATAAGTATTGTGAAAAGTGAAGAAGTAAAGTAAGAAATGAATATAGAGTTTCAGTTTTAAGTAGTATGTTTTGAGAAGTAATAAGTATTGTGAAAAGTGAAGAAGTAAAGTAAGAAAAGAAGATAGAATTTCAGTTTTAAGGAGTATGCTTTGAGAAGTAATAAGTATTTAGAAAAGTGAAGAAGTAAAGTAAGAAAAGAAGATAGAATTTCAGTTTTAAGGAGTGTGCTTTGAGAAGTAATAAGTATTTAGAAAAGTGAAGAAGTAAAGTAAGAAAAGAAGATAGAATTTCAGTTTTAAGGAGTGTGCTTTGAGAAGTAATAAGTATTTAGAAAAGTGAAGAAGTTAAGTAAGAAAAGAAGATAGAGTTTCAGTTTTAAGGAGTATGCTTTGAGAAGTAATAAGTATTTAGAAAAGTGAAGAAGTTAAGTAAGAAAAGAAGATAGAATTTCAGTTTTAAGGAGTGTGCTTTGAGAAGTAATAAGTATTTAGAAAAGTGAAGAAGTAAAGTAAGAAAAGAAGATAGAATTTCAGTTTTAAGGAGTGTGCTTTGAGAAGTAATAAGTATTTAGAAAAGTGAAGAAGTTAAGTAAGAAAAGAAGATAGAATTTCAGTTTTAAGGAGTGTGCTTTGAGAAGTAATAAGTATTTAGAAAAGTGAAGAAGTAAAGTAAGAAAAGAAGATATAGTTTCAGTTTGTACGAGTATGTTTTGAGAAGTAATAAGTATTGTGAAAAGTGAAGAAGTAAAGTAAGAAAAGAAGATAGAATTTCAGTTTTAAGGAGTGTGCTTTGAGAAGTAATAAGTATTTAGAAAAGTGAAGAAGTAAAGTAAGAAAAGAAGATATAGTTTCAGTTTGTACGAGTATGTTTTGAGAAGTAATAAGTATTTAGAAAAGTGAAGAAGTAAAGTAAGAAAAGAAGATATAGTTTCAGTTTGTACGAGTATGTTTTGAGAAGTAATAAGTATTTAGAAAAGTGAAGAAGTAAAGTAAGAAAAGAAGATAGAATTTCAGTTTTAAGGAGTATGCTTTGAGAAGTAATAAGTATTTAGAAAAGTGAAGAAGTAAAGTAAGAAAAGAAAATAGAGTTTCAGTTTTAAGGAGTATGTTTTGAGAAGTAATAAGTATTTAGAAAAGTGAAGAAGTAAAGTAAGAAAAGAAGATAGAATTTCAGTTTTAAGAAGTATGTTTTGAGAAGTAATAAGTATTTAGAAAAGTGAAGAAGTAAAGTAAGAAAAGAAGATAGAATTTCAGTTTTAAGGAGTATGTTTTGAGAAGTAATAAGTATTTAGAAAAGTGAAGAAGTAAAGTAAGAAATGAATATAGAATTTCAGTTTTAAGAAGTATGCTTTGAGAAGTAATAAGTATTTAGAAAAGTGAAGAAGTAAAGTAAGAAAAGAAGATAGAGTTTCAGTTTTAAGGAGTATGTTTTGAGAAGTAATAAGTATTTAGAAAAGTGAAGAAGTTAAGTAAGAAAAGAAGATAGAATTTCAGTTTTAAGGAGTATGTTTTGAGAAGTAATAAGTATTTAGAAAAGTGAAGAAGTAAAGTAAGAAAAGAAGATAGAAATTCAGTTTTAAGGAGTATGTTTTGAGAAGTAATAAGTATTTAGAAAAGTGAAGAAGTTAAGTAAGAAAAGAAGATAGAATTTCAGTTTTAAGGAGTATGCTTTGAGAAGTAATAAGTATTTAGAAAAGTGAAGAAGTTAAGTAAGAAAAGAAGATAGAATTTCAGTTTTAAGGAGTGTGCTTTGAGAAGTAATAAGTATTTAGAAAAGTGAAGAAGTTAAGTAAGAAAAGAAGATAGAATTTCAGTTTTAAGGAGTGTGCTTTGAGAAGTAATAAGTATTTAGAAAAGTGAAGAAGTAAAGTAAGAAAAGAAGATAGAGTTTCAGTTTTAAGGAGTATGTTTTGAGAAGTAATAAGTATTTAGAAAAGTGAAGAAGTTAAGTAAGAAAAGAAGATAGAATTTCAGTTTTAAGGAGTGTGCTTTGAGAAGTAATAAGTATTTAGAAAAGTGAAGAAGTTAAGTAAGAAAAGAAGATAGAATTTCAGTTTTAAGGAGTGTGCTTTGAGAAGTAATAAGTATTTAGAAAAGTGAAGAAGTAAAGTAAGAAAAGAAGATATAGTTTCAGTTTGTACGAGTATGTTTTGAGAAGTAATAAGTATTGTGAAAAGTGAAGAAGTAAAGTAAGAAAAGAAGATAGAATTTCAGTTTTAAGGAGTATGCTTTGAGAAGTAATAAGTATTTAGAAAAGTGAAGAAGTAAAGTAAGAAAAGAAGATATAGTTTCAGTTTGTACGAGTATGTTTTGAGAAGTAATAAGTATTTAGAAAAGTGAAGAAGTAAAGTAAGAAAAGAAGATATAGTTTCAGTTTGTACGAGTATGTTTTGAGAAGTAATAAGTATTTAGAAAAGTGAAGAAGTAAAGTAAGAAAAGAAGATAGAATTTCAGTTTTAAGGAGTATGCTTTGAGAAGTAATAAGTATTTAGAAAAGTGAAGAAGTTAAGTAAGAAATGAATATAGAGTTTCAGTTTGTACGAGTATGTTTTGAGAAGTAATAAGTATTTAGAAAAGTGAAGAAGTAAAGTAAGAAAAGAAGATAGAATTTCAGTTTTAAGAAGTATGTTTTGAGAAGTAATAAGTATTTAGAAAAGTGAAGAAGTAAAGTAAGAAAAGAAGATAGAATTTCAGTTTTAAGGAGTATGTTTTGAGAAGTAATAAGTATTTAGAAAAGTGAAGAAGTAAAGTAAGAAATGAATATAGAATTCCAGTTTTAAGAAGTATGCTTTGAGAAGTAATAAGTATTTAGAAAAGTGAAGAAGTAAAGTAAGAAAAGAAGATAGAGTTTCAGTTTTAAGGAGTATGTTTTGAGAAGTAATAAGTATTTAGAAAAGTGAAGAAGTTAAGTAAGAAAAGAAGATAGAATTTCAGTTTTAAGGAGTATGTTTTGAGAAGTAATAAGTATTTAGAAAAGTGAAGAAGTAAAGTAAGAAAAGAAGATAGAAATTCAGTTTTAAGGAGTATGTTTTGAGAAGTAATAAGTATTTAGAAAAGTGAAGAAGTTAAGTAAGAAAAGAAGATAGAATTTCAGTTTTAAGGAGTATGCTTTGAGAAGTAATAAGTATTTAGAAAAGTGAAGAAGTAAAGTAAGAAAAGAAGATAGAAATTCAGTTTTAAGGAGTATGTTTTGAGAAGTAATAAGTATTTAGAAAAGTGAAGAAGTTAAGTTAGAAAAGAAGATAGAATTTCAGTTTTAAGGAGTATGCTTTGAGAAGTAATAAGTATTTAGAAAAGTGAAGAAGTTAAGTAAGAAAAGAAGATAGAATTTCAGTTTTAAGGAGTATGCTTTGAGAAGTAATAAGTATTTAGAAAAGTGAAGAAGTAAAGTAAGAAAAGAAGATATAGTTTCAGTTTGTACGAGTATGTTTTGAGAAGTAATAAGTATTGTGAAAAGTGAAGAAGTAAAGTAAGAAAAGAAGATAGAATTTCAGTTTTAAGGAGTGTGCTTTGAGAAGTAATAAGTATTTAGAAAAGTGAAGAAGTAAAGTAAGAAAAGAAGATAGAATTTCAGTTTTAAGGAGTATGCTTTGAGAAGTAATAAGTATTGTGAAAAGTGAAGAAGTTAAGTAAGAAAAGAAGATAGAATTTCAGTTTTAAGTAGTATGCTTTGAGAAATAATAAGTATTTAGAAAAGTGAAGAAGTAAAGTAAGAAAAGAAGATAGAATTTCAGTTTTAAGAAGTATGCTTTGAGAAGTAATAAGTATTTAGAAAAGTGAAGAAGTTAAGTAAGAAAAGAAGATATAGTTTCAGTTTGTACGAGTATGTTTTGAGAAGTAATAAGTATTTAGAAAAGTGAAGAAGTAAAGTAAGAAAAGAAGATAGAATTTCAGTTTTAAGTAGTATGATTTGGGAAGTAATAAGTATTTAGAAAAGTGAAGAAGTAAAGTAAGAAAAGAAGATAGAATTTCAGTTTTAAGGAGTATGCTTTGAGAAGTAATAAGTATTTAGAAAAGTGAAGAAGTAAAGTAAGAAAAGAAGATAGAATTTCAGTTTTAAGAAGTATGCTTTGAGAAGTAATAAGTATTTAGAAAAGTGAAGAAGTAAAGTAAGAAAAGAAGATAGAATTTCAGTTTTAAGTAGTATGTTTTGAGAAGTAATAAGTATTGTGAAAAGTGAAGAAGTAAAGTAAGAAAAGAAGATAGAATTTCAGTTTTAAGAAGTATGCTTTGAGAAGTAATAAGTATTTAGAAAAGTGAAGAAGTTAAGTAAGAAATGAATATAGAATTTCAGTTTTAAGGAGTATGCTTTGAGAAGTAATAAGTATTTAGAAAAGTGAAGAAGTAAAGTAAGAAAAGAAGATAGAATTTCAGTTTTAAGGAGTATGTTTTGAGAAGTAATAAGTATTTAGAAAAGTGAAGAAGTAAAGTAAGAAAAGAAGATAGAATTTCAGTTTTAAGGAGTATGCTTTGAGAAGTAATAAGTATTGTGAAAAGTGAAGAAGTTAAGTAAGAAAAGAAGATAGAATTTCAGTTTTAAGGAGTATGTTTTGAGAAGTAATAAGTATTTAGAAAAGTGAAGAAGTTAAGTAAGAAAAGAAGATAGAATTTCAGTTTTAAGTAGTATGATTTGAGAAGTAATAAGTATTTAGAAAAGTGAAGAAGTAAAGTAAGAAAAGAAGATAGAATTTCAGTTTTAAGGAGTATGCTTTGAGAAGTAATAAGTATTGTGAAAAGTGAAGAAGTAAAGTAAGAAAAGAAGATAGAATTTCAGTTTTAAGTAGTATGCTTTGAGAAGTAATAAGTATTTAGAAAAGTGAAGAAGTAAAGTAAGAAATGAATATAGAGTTTCAGTTTTAAGTAGTATGTTTTGAGAAGTAATAAGTATTGTGAAAAGTGAAGAAGTTAAGTAAGAAAAGAAGATAGAATTTCAGTTTTAAGGAGTATGCTTTGAGAAGTAATAAGTATTGTGAAAAGTGAAGAAGTAAAGTAAGAAAAGAAGATAGAATTTCAGTTTTAAGTAGTATGCTTTGAGAAGTAATAAGTATTTAGAAAAGTGAAGAAGTAAAGTAAGAAATGAATATAGAGTTTCAGTTTTAAGGAGTATGCTTTGAGAAGTAATAAGTATTTAGAAAAGTGAAGAAGTAAAGTAAGAAAAGAAGATAGAATTTCAGTTTTAAGGAGTGTGCTTTGAGAAGTAATAAGTATTTAGAAAAGTGAAGAAGTAAAGTAAGAAAAGAAGATAGAATTTCAGTTTTAAGGAGTGTGCTTTGAGAAGTAATAAGTATTTAGAAAAGTGAAGAAGTTAAGTAAGAAAAGAAGATAGAGTTTCAGTTTTAAGGAGTATGCTTTGAGAAGTAATAAGTATTGTGAAAAGTGAAGAAGTTAAGTAAGAAAAGAAGATAGAATTTCAGTTTTAAGGAGTGTGCTTTGAGAAGTAATAAGTATTTAGAAAAGTGAAGAAGTAAAGTAAGAAAAGAAGATATAGTTTCAGTTTTAAGGAGTATGCTTTGAGAAGTAATAAGTATTTAGAAAAGTGAAGAAGTAAAGTAAGAAAAGAAGATAGAATTTCAGTTTTAAGGAGTATGCTTTGAGAAGTAATAAGTATTGTGAAAAGTGAAGAAGTAAAGTAAGAAAAGAAGATAGAATTTCAGTTTTAAGAAGTATGTTTTGAGAAGTAATAAGTATTTAGAAAAGTGAAGAAGTAAAGTAAGAAAAGAAGATAGAATTTCAGTTTTAAGGAGTGTGCTTTGAGAAGTAATAAGTATTTAGAAAAGTGAAGAAGTAAAGTAAGAAAAGAAGATAGAATTTCAGTTTTAAGAAGTATGTTTTGAGAAGTAATAAGTATTTAGAAAAGTGAAGAAGTAAAGTAAGAAAAGAAGATAAAGTTTCAGTTTTAAGAGGTATGCTTTGAGAAGTAATAAGTATTTAGAAAAGTGAAGAAGTAAAGTAAGAAAAGAAGATAGAATTTCAGTTTTAAGAAGTATGCTTTGAGAAGTAATAAGTATTTAGAAAAGTGAAGAAGTAAAGTAAGAAAAGAAGATATAGTTTCAGTTTGTACGAGTATGTTTTGAGAAGTAATAAGTATTTAGAAAAGTGAAGAAGTAAAGTAAGAAAAGAAGATAGAATTTCAGTTTTAAGAAGTATGCTTTGAGAAGTAATAAGTATTGTGAAAAGTGAAGAAGTTAAGTAAGAAAAGAAGATAGAATTTCAGTTTTAAGTAGTATGATTTGAGAAGTAATAAGTATTTAGAAAAGTGAAGAAGTAAAGTAAGAAAAGAAGATAGAATTTCAGTTTTAAGGAGTATGCTTTGAGAAGTAATAAGTATTGTGAAAAGTGAAGAAGTAAAGTAAGAAAAGAAGATAGAATTTCAGTTTTAAGTAGTATGTTTTGAGAAGTAATAAGTATTTAGAAAAGTGAAGAAGTAAAGTAAGAAAAGAAGATAAAGTTTCAGTTTTAAGGAGTATGCTTTGAGAAGTAATAAGTATTTAGAAAAGTGAAGAAGTAAAGTGAGAAAAGAAGATAGAATTTCAGTTTTAAGGAGTGTGCTTTGAGAAGTAATAAGTATTTAGAAAAGTGAAGAAGTAAAGTGAGAAAAGAAGATAGAATTTCAGTTTTAAGGAGTGTGCTTTGAGAAGTAATAAGTATTTAGAAAAGTGAAGAAGTTAAGTAAGAAAAGAAGATAGAGTTTCAGTTTTAAGGAGTATGCTTTGAGAAGTAATAAGTATTTAGAAAAGAGAAGAAGTTAAGTAAGAAAAGAAGATAGAATTTCAGTTTTAAGGATTATGTTTTGAGAAGTAATAAGTATTTAGAAAAGTGAAGAAGTTAAGTAAGAAAAGAAGATAGAATTTCAGTTTTAAGGAGTATGATTTGAGAAGTAATAAGTATTGTGAAAAGTGAAGAAGTAAAGTAAGAAAAGAAGATATAGTTTCAGTTTTAAGGAGTATGCTTTGAGAAGTAATAAGTATTTAGAAAAGTGAAGAAGTAAAGTAAGAAAAGAAGATAGAATTTCAGTTTTATTGAGTATGCTTTGAGAAGTAATAAGTATTTAGAAAAGTGAAGAAGTAAAGTAAGAAAAGAAGATAGAATTTCAGTTTTAAGGAGTATGTTTTGAGAAGTAATAAGTATTTAGAAAAGTGAAGAAGTAAAGTAAGAAAAGAAGATAGAATTTCAGTTTTAAGGAGTGTGCTTTGAGAAGTAATAAGTATTTAGAAAAGTGAAGAAGTAAAGTAAGAAAAGAAAATAGAGTTTCAGTTTTAAGGAGTATGTTTTGAGAAGTAATAAGTATTTAGAAAAGTGAAGAAGTAAAGTAAGAAAAGAAGATAGAATTTCAGTTTTATTGAGTGTGCTTTGAGAAGTAATAAGTATTTAGAAAAGTGAAGAAGTAAAGTAAGAAAAGAAGATAGAATTTCAGTTTTAAGGAGTATGCTTTGAGAAGTAATAAGTATTGTGAAAAGTGAAGAAGTAAAGTAAGAAAAGAAGATAGAATTTCAGTTTTAAGAAGTATGCTTTGAGAAGTAATAAGTATTTAGAAAAGTGAAGAAGTAAAGTAAGAAAAGAAGATAGAGTTTCAGTTTTAAGGAGTATGTTTTGAGAAGTAATAAGTATTTAGAAAAGTGAAGAAGTAAAGCAAGAAAAGAAGATAGAATTTCAGTTTTAAGGAGTGTGCTTTGAGAAGTAATAAGTATTTAGAAAAGTGAAGAAGTAAAGTAAGAAAAGAAGATAGAATTTCAGTTTTAAGGAGTATGTTTTGAGAAGTAATAAGTATTTAGAAAAGTGAAGAAGTAAAGTAAGAAAAGAAGATAGAATTTCAGTTTTAAGGAGTATGCTTTGAGAAGTAATAAGTATTTAGAAAAGTGAAGAAGTAAAGTAAGAAAAGAAGATAGAATTTCAGTTTTAAGGAGTGTGCTTTGAGAAGTAATAAGTATTGTGAAAAGTGAAGAAGTAAAGTAAGAAAAGAAGATAGAAATTCAGTTTGTACGAGTATGATTAGAGAAGTAATAAGTATTTAGAAAAGTGAAGAAGTAAAGTAGAGAATTAAATAGAGTTTCAGTTTTAAGGAGTATGTTTTGAGAAGTAATAAGTATTGTGAAAAGTGAAGAAGTAAAGTAAGAAAAGAAGATAGAATTTCAGTTTTAAGGAGTATGTTTTGAGAAGTAATAAGTATTTAGAAAAGTGAAGAAGTAAAGTAAGAAAAGAAGATAGAATTTCAGTTTTAAGAAGTATGCTTTGAGAAGTAATAAGTATTTAGAAAAGTGAAGAAGTAAAGTAAGAAAAGAAGATAGAATTTCAGTTTTAAGGAGTATGCTTTGAGAAGTAATAAGTATTTAGAAAAGTGAAGAAGTAAAGTAAGAAAAGAAGATAGAATTTCAGTTTTAAGAAGTATGCTTTGAGAAGTAATAAGTATTTAGAAAAGTGAAGAAGTAAAGTAAGAAAAGAAGATAGAATTTCAGTTTTAAGAAGTATGCTTTGAGAAGTAATAAGTATTTAGAAAAGTGAAGAAGTTAAGTAAGAAAAGAAGATAGAATTTCAGTTTTAAGTAGTATGATTTGAGAAGTAATAAGTATTTAGAAAAGTGAAGAAGTAAAGTAAGAAAAGAAGATAGAATTTCAGTTTTAAGGAGTATGCTTTGAGAAGTAATAAGTATTTAGAAAAGTGAAGAAGTAAAGTAAGAAAAGAAGATAGAATTTCAGTTTTAAGAAGTATGCTTTAGAAGTAATAAGTATTTAGAAAAGAGAAGAAGTAAAGTAAGAAAAGAAGATAGAATTTCAGATTTGATAAGAATGCTTTGAGAACTAATAAGTATTTTAAAAGTGAATAAATAAACTAAGAAAAGAAGATAGAATTTCAGTTTTTAGTAGTATGCTTTGAGAAGTAATAAGTATTTAAAAAAGTGCAGAATTAAAGTAAGAAAAGCAGTTAGAATTTCAGTTTTAAGGAGTATGTTTTGAGAAGTAATAATTATTTAGAAAAGTGAAGAAGTAAAGTAAGAAAAGAAGATAGAATTTCAGTTTCAAGTAGTATGCTTTGAGAAGTAATAAGTATTTAGAAAAGTGAAGAAGTAAAGCAAGAAAAGAAGATAGAATTTCAGTTTTAAGTAGTATGCTTTAGAAGTAATAAGTATTTAGAAAAGAGAAGAAGTAAAGCAAGAAAAGAAGATAGAATTTCAGTTTTAAGGAGTATGCTTTGAGAAGTAATAAGTATTTAGAAAAGTGAAGAAGTAAAATAAGAAAAGAAGATAGAATTTCAGTTTTAAGTAGTATGCTTTAGAAGTAATAAGTATTTAGAAAAGAGAAGAAGTAAAGTAAGAAAAGAAGATAGAATTTCAGATTTGAGAAGAATGCTTTGAGAACTAATAAGTATTTTAAAAGTGAATAAATAAACTAAGAAAAGAAGATAGAATTTCAGTTTTAAGGAGTATGCTTTGAGAAGTAATAAGTATTTAAAAAAGTGCAGAATTAAAGTAAGAAAAGCAGTTAGAATTTCAGTTTTAAGTAGTATGTTTTGAGAAGTAATAAGTATTTAGAAAAGTGAAGAAGTAAAGTAAGAAAAGAAGATAGAATTTCAGTTTTATTGAATGTGCTTTGAGAAGTAATAAGTATTTTAAAAGTGAAGAAGTAAAGTAAGAAAAGAAGATAGAATTTCAGTTTTAAGTAGTATGCTTTGAGAAGTAATAAGTATTTAGAAAAGTGAAGAAGTACAGCAAGAAAAGAAGATAGAATTTCAGTTTTATTGAGTGTGCTTTGAGAAGTAATAAGTATTTAGAAAAGTGAAGAAGTAAAGTAAGAAAAGAAGATAGAATTTCAGTTTTAAGGAGTATGCTTTGAGAAGTAATAAGTATTGTGAAAAGTGAAGAAGTTAAGTAAGAAAAGAAGATAGAATTTCAGTTTTAAGTAGTATGCTTTGAGAAATAATAAGTATTTAGAAAAGTGAAGAAGTAAAGTAAGAAAAGAAGATAGAATTTCAGTTTTAAGAAGTATGCTTTGAGAAGTAATAAGTATTTAGAAAAGTGAAGAAGTTAAGTAAGAAAAGAAGATATAGTTTCAGTTTGTACGAGTATGTTTTGAGAAGTAATAAGTATTTAGAAAAGTGAAGAAGTAAAGTAAGAAAAGAAGATATAGTTTCAGTTTGTACGAGTATGTTTTGAGAAGTAATAAGTATTGTGAAAAGTGAAGAAGTTAAGTAAGAAAAGAAGATAGAGTTTCAGTTTGTACGAGTATGCTTTGAGAAGTAATAAGTATTTAGAAAAGTGAAGAAGTAAAGTAAGAAAAGAAGATAGAATTTCAGTTTTAAGTAGTATGATTTGAGAAGTAATAAGTATTTAGAAAAGTGAAGAAGTAAAGTAAGAAAAGAAGATAGAATTTCAGTTTTAAGTAGTATGATTTGAGAAGTAATAAGTATTTAGAAAAGTGAAGAAGTAAAGTAAGAAAAGAAGATAGAATTTCAGTTTTAAGGAGTATGCTTTGAGAAGTAATAAGTATTGTGAAAAGTGAAGAAGTAAAGTAAGAAAAGAAGATAGAATTTCAGTTTTAAGTAGTATGCTTTGAGAAGTAATAAGTATTGTGAAAAGTGAAGAAGTAAAGTAAGAAAAGAAGATAGAATTTCAGTTTTAAGGAGTATGCTTTGAGAAGTAATAAGTATTTAGAAAAGTGAAGAAGTTAAGTAAGAAAAGAAGATAGAATTTCAGTTTTAAGAAGTATGCTTTGAGAAGTAATAAGTATTTAGAAAAGTGAAGAAGTTAAGTAAGAAATGAATATAGAATTTCAGTTTTAAGGAGTATGCTTTGAGAAGTAATAAGTATTTAGAAAAGTGAAGAAGTAAAGTAAGAAAAGAAGATAGAATTTCAGTTTTAAGGAGTATGTTTTGAGAAGTAATAAGTATTTAGAAAAGTGAAGAAGTAAAGTAAGAAAAGAAGATAGAATTTCAGTTTTAAGGAGTATGCTTTGAGAAGTAATAAGTATTGTGAAAAGTGAAGAAGTTAAGTAAGAAAAGAAGATAGAATTTCAGTTTTAAGGAGTATGTTTTGAGAAGTAATAAGTATTTAGAAAAGTGAAGAAGTTAAGTAAGAAAAGAAGATAGAATTTCAGTTTTAAGGAGTATGTTTTGAGAAGTAATAAGTATTTAGAAAAGTGAAGAAGTAAAGTAAGAAAAGAAGATAGAATTTCAGTTTTAAGGAGTATGTTTTGAGAAGTAATAAGTATTGTGAAAAGAGAAGAAGTAAAGTAAGAAAAGAAGATAGAATTTCAGATTTGAGAAGAATGCTTTGAGAAGTAATAAGTATTTAGAAAAGAGAAGAAGTAAAGTAAGAAAAGAAGATAGAATTTCAGTTTTAAGAGGTATGATTTGAGAAGTAATAAGTATTTAAAAAAGTGCAGAATTAAAGTAAGAAAAGCAGTTAGAATGATAGTTTAAAGGAGTATGCTTTGAGAAGTAATAAGTATTGTGAAAAGTGAAGAAGTTAAGTAAGAAAAGAAGATAGAATTTCAGTTTTAAGTAGTATGCTTTGAGAAATAATAAGTATTTAGAAAAGTGAAGAAGTAAAGTAAGAAAAGAAGATAGAATTTCAGTTTTAAGAAGTATGCTTTGAGAAGTAATAAGTATTTAGAAAAGTGAAGAAGTTAAGTAAGAAAAGAAGATATAGTTTCAGTTTGTACGAGTATGTTTTGAGAAGTAATAAGTATTTAGAAAAGTGAAGAAGTAAAGTAAGAAAAGAAGATATAGTTTCAGTTTGTACGAGTATGTTTTGAGAAGTAATAAGTATTGTGAAAAGTGAAGAAGTTAAGTAAGAAAAGAAGATAGAGTTTCAGTTT
>CAMPDV010006454.1:0-18045 GCA_946699065.1 Loxodes magnus
GTACCTGTCTTGACGTCCATAGTCTCACCGTATAATCATAACTTCCCGATACGATGAACTCTGAATCACTGGATATAGCCACAGCATATACATGACATGTGTGACCACTCATGGTCTTACAGGTACCTGTCTTGACGTCTTATAGTCTCACCGTATAATCTAACTTCCCGATACGATGAACTCTGAATCACTGGATATAGCCACAGCATATACATGACATGTGTGACCACTCATGGTCTTACAGGTACCTGTCTTGACGTCCCATAGTCTCACCGTATAATCATAACTTCCCGATACGATGAACTCTGAATCACTGGATATAGCCACAGAGAATACCTAATTAGTGTGACCACTCATGGTCTTACAGGTACCTGTCTTGACGTCCCATAGTCTCACCGTATAATCATAACTTCCCGATACGATGAACTCTGAATCACTGGATATAGCCACAGCATATACATGACATGTGTGACCACTCATGGTCTTACAGGTACCTGTCTTGACGTCCCATAGTCTCACCGTATAATCATAACTTCCCGATACGATGAACTCTGAATCACTGGATATTGCCACAGAGAATACCTAATTAGTGTGACCACTCATGGTCTTACAGGTACCTGTCTTGACGTCCCATAGTCTCACCGTATAATCTGCACTTCCCGATACGATGAACTCTGAATCACTGGATATAGCCACAGATAATACCTAATTAGTGTGACCACTCATGGTCTTACAGGTACCTGTCTTGACGTCCCATAGTCTCACCGTATAATCATAACTTCCCGATACGATGAACTCTGAATCACTGGATATAGCCACAGCATATACATGACATGTGTGACCACTCATGGTCTTACAGGTACCTGTCTTGACGTCCCATAGTCTCACCGTATAATCATAACTTCCCGATACGATGAACTCTGAATCACTGGATATAGCCACAGATAATACCTAATTAGTGTGACCACTCATGGTCTTACAGGTACCTGTCTTGACGTCCCATAGTCTCACCGTATAATCATAACTTCCCGATACGATGAACTCTGAATCACTGGATATAGCCACAGCATATACATGACATGTGTGACCACTCATGGTCTTACAGGTACCTGTCTTGACGTCCCATAGTCTCACCGTATAATCATAACTTCCCGATACGATGAACTCTGAATCACTGGATATAGCCACAGATAATACCTAATTAGTGTGACCACTCATGGTCTTACAGGTACCTGTCTTGACGTCCCATAGTCTCACCGTATAATCATAACTTCCCGATACGATGAACTCTGAATTACTGGATATAGCCACAGCATATACATGACATGTGTGACCACTCATGGTCTTACAGGTACCTGTCTTGACGTCTTATAGTCTCACCGTATAATCTCCACTTCCCGATACGATGAACTCTGAATCACTGGATATTGCCACAGATAATACCTAATTAGTGTGACCACTCATGGTCTTACAGGTACCTGTCTTGACGTCCCATAGTCTCACCGTATAATCATAACTTCCCGATACGATGAACTCTGAATCACTGGATATTGCCACAGCATATACATGACATGTGTGACCACTCATGGTCTTACAGGTACCTGTCTTGACGTCCCATAGTCTCACCGTATAATCTCCACTTCCCGATACGATGAACTCTGAATCACTGGATATAGCCACAGAGAATACCTAATTAGTGTGACCACTCATGGTCTTACAGGTACCTGTCTTGACGTCCCATAGTCTCACCGTATAATCATAACTTCCCGATACGATGAACTCTGAATCACTGGATATAGCCACAGCATATACATGACATGTGTGACCACTCATGGTCTTACAGGTACCTGTCTTGACGTCCCATAGTCTCACCGTATAATCATAACTTCCCGATACGATGAACTCTGAATCACTGGATATAGCCACATCATATACATGACATGTGTGACCACTCATGGTCTTACAGGTACCTGTCTTGACGTCCCATAGTCTCACCGTATAATCATAACTTCCCGATACGATGAACTCTGAATCACTGGATATAGCCACAGCATATACATGACATGTGTGACCACTCATGGTCTTACAGGTACCTGTCTTGACGTCCCATAGTCTCACCGTATAATCATAACTTCCCGATACGATGAACTCTGAATCACTGGATATTGCCACAGAGAATACCTAATTAGTGTGACCACTCATGGTCTTACAGGTACCTGTCTTGACGTCCCATAGTCTCACCGTATAATCATAACTTCCCGATACGATGAACTCTGAATCACTGGATATAGCCACAGAGAATACCTAATTAGTGTGACCACTCATGGTCTTACAGGTACCTGTCTTGACGTCCCATAGTCTCACCGTATAATCATAACTTCCCGATACGATGAACTCTGAATCACTGGATATAGCCACAGCATATACATGACATGTGTGACCACTCATGGTCTTACAGGTACCTGTCTTGACGTCCCATAGTCTCACCGTATAATCATAACTTCCCGATACGATGAACTCTGAATCACTGGATATTGCCACAGAGAATACCTAATTAGTGTGACCACTCATGGTCTTACAGGTACCTGTCTTGACGTCCCATAGTCTCACCGTATAATCTGCACTTCCCGATACGATGAACTCTGAATCACTGGATATAGCCACAGATAATACCTAATTAGTGTGACCACTCATGGTCTTACAGGTACCTGTCTTGACGTCCCATAGTCTCACCGTATAATCATAACTTCCCGATACGATGAACTCTGAATCACTGGATATAGCCACAGCATATACATGACATGTGTGACCACTCATGGTCTTACAGGTACCTGTCTTGACGTCCCATAGTCTCACCGTATAATCATAACTTCCCGATACGATGAACTCTGAATCACTGGATATAGCCACAGATAATACCTAATTAGTGTGACCACTCATGGTCTTACAGGTACCTGTCTTGACGTCCCATAGTCTCACCGTATAATCATAACTTCCCGATACGATGAACTCTGAATCACTGGATATAGCCACAGCATATACATGACATGTGTGACCACTCATGGTCTTACAGGTACCTGTCTTGACGTCCCATAGTCTCACCGTATAATCATAACTTCCCGATACGATGAACTCTGAATCACTGGATATAGCCACAGAGAATACCTAATTAGTGTGACCACTCATGGTCTTACAGGTACCTGTCTTGACGTCCCATAGTCTCACCGTATAATCATAACTTCCCGATACGATGAACTCTGAATCACTGGATATAGCCACAGAGAATACCTAATTAGTGTGACCACTCATGGTCTTACAGGTACCTGTCTTGACGTCCCATAGTCTCACCGTATAATCATAACTTCCCGATACGATGAACTCTGAATCACTGGATATAGCCACAGAGAATACCTAATTAGTGTGACCACTCATGGTCTTACAGGTACCTGTCTTGACGTCCCATAGTCTCACCGTATAATCATAACTTCCCGATACGATGAACTCTGAATCACTGGATATAGCCACAGCATATACATGACATGTGTGACCACTCATGGTCTTACAGGTACCTGTCTTGACGTCCCATAGTCTCACCGTATAATCTGCACTTCCCGATACGATGAACTCTGAATCACTGGATATAGCCACAGCATATACATGACATGTGTGACCACTCATGGTCTTACAGGTACCTGTCTTGACGTCCCATAGTCTCACCGTATAATCATAACTTCCCGATACGATGAACTCTGAATCACTGGATATTGCCACAGATAATACCTAATTAGTGTGACCACTCATGGTCTTACAGGTACCTGTCTTGACGTCCCATAGTCTCACCGTATAATCATAACTTCCCGATACGATGAACTCTGAATCACTGGATATAGCCACAGCATATACATGACATGTGTGACCACTCATGGTCTTACAGGTACCTGTCTTGACGTCCCATAGTCTCACCGTATAATCATAACTTCCCGATACGATGAACTCTGAATCACTGGATATAGCCACAGCATATACATAATGTGTGTGACCACTCATGGTCTTACAGGTACCTGTCTTGACGTCCCATAGTCTCACCGTATAATCATAACTTCCCGATACGATGAACTCTGAATCACTGGATATAGCCACAGCATATACATGACATGTGTGACCACTCATGGTCTTACAGGTACCTGTCTTGACGTCCCATAGTCTCACCGTATAATCATAACTTCCCGATACGATGAACTCTGAATCACTGGATATTGCCACAGAGAATACCTAATTAGTGTGACCACTCATGGTCTTACAGGTACCTGTCTTGACGTCCCATAGTCTCACCGTATAATCATAACTTCCCGATACGATGAACTCTGAATCACTGGATATAGCCACAGAGAATACCTAATTAGTGTGACCACTCATGGTCTTACAGGTACCTGTCTTGACGTCCCATAGTCTCACCGTATAATCATAACTTCCCGATACGATGAACTCTGAATCACTGGATATAGCCACAGCATATACATGACATGTGTGACCACTCATGGTCTTACAGGTACCTGTCTTGACGTCCCATAGTCTCACCGTATAATCATAACTTCCCGATACGATGAACTCTGAATCACTGGATATTGCCACAGAGAATACCTAATTAGTGTGACCACTCATGGTCTTACAGGTACCTGTCTTGACGTCCCATAGTCTCACCGTATAATCTGCACTTCCCGATACGATGAACTCTGAATCACTGGATATAGCCACAGATAATACCTAATTAGTGTGACCACTCATGGTCTTACAGGTACCTGTCTTGACGTCCCATAGTCTCACCGTATAATCATAACTTCCCGATACGATGAACTCTGAATCACTGGATATAGCCACAGCATATACATGACATGTGTGACCACTCATGGTCTTACAGGTACCTGTCTTGACGTCCCATAGTCTCACCGTATAATCATAACTTCCCGATACGATGAACTCTGAATCACTGGATATAGCCACAGATAATACCTAATTAGTGTGACCACTCATGGTCTTACAGGTACCTGTCTTGACGTCCCATAGTCTCACCGTATAATCATAACTTCCCGATACGATGAACTCTGAATCACTGGATATAGCCACAGCATATACATGACATGTGTGACCACTCATGGTCTTACAGGTACCTGTCTTGACGTCCCATAGTCTCACCGTATAATCATAACTTCCCGATACGATGAACTCTGAATCACTGGATATAGCCACAGAGAATACCTAATTAGTGTGACCACTCATGGTCTTACAGGTACCTGTCTTGACGTCCCATAGTCTCACCGTATAATCATAACTTCCCGATACGATGAACTCTGAATCACTGGATATAGCCACAGAGAATACCTAATTAGTGTGACCACTCATGGTCTTACAGGTACCTGTCTTGACGTCCCATAGTCTCACCGTATAATCATAACTTCCCGATACGATGAACTCTGAATCACTGGATATAGCCACAGAGAATACCTAATTAGTGTGACCACTCATGGTCTTACAGGTACCTGTCTTGACGTCCCATAGTCTCACCGTATAATCATAACTTCCCGATACGATGAACTCTGAATCACTGGATATAGCCACAGCATATACATGACATGTGTGACCACTCATGGTCTTACAGGTACCTGTCTTGACGTCCCATAGTCTCACCGTATAATCTGCACTTCCCGATACGATGAACTCTGAATCACTGGATATAGCCACAGCATATACATGACATGTGTGACCACTCATGGTCTTACAGGTACCTGTCTTGACGTCCCATAGTCTCACCGTATAATCATAACTTCCCGATACGATGAACTCTGAATCACTGGATATTGCCACAGATAATACCTAATTAGTGTGACCACTCATGGTCTTACAGGTACCTGTCTTGACGTCCCATAGTCTCACCGTATAATCATAACTTCCCGATACGATGAACTCTGAATCACTGGATATAGCCACAGCATATACATGACATGTGTGACCACTCATGGTCTTACAGGTACCTGTCTTGACGTCCCATAGTCTCACCGTATAATCATAACTTCCCGATACGATGAACTCTGAATCACTGGATATAGCCACAGCATATACATAATGTGTGTGACCACTCATGGTCTTACAGGTACCTGTCTTGACGTCCCATAGTCTCACCGTATAATCATAACTTCCCGATACGATGAACTCTGAATCACTGGATATAGCCACAGAGAATACCTAATTAGTGTGACCACTCATGGTCTTACAGGTACCTGTCTTGACGTCCCATAGTCTCACCGTATAATCATAACTTCCCGATACGATGAACTCTGAATCACTGGATATAGCCACAGCATATACATGACATGTGTGACCACTCATGGTCTTACAGGTACCTGTCTTGACGTCCCATAGTCTCACCGTATAATCATAACTTCCCGATACGATGAACTCTGAATCACTGGATATTGCCACAGAGAATACCTAATTAGTGTGACCACTCATGGTCTTACAGGTACCTGTCTTGACGTCCCATAGTCTCACCGTATAATCTGCACTTCCCGATACGATGAACTCTGAATCACTGGATATAGCCACAGATAATACCTAATTAGTGTGACCACTCATGGTCTTACAGGTACCTGTCTTGACGTCCCATAGTCTCACCGTATAATCATAACTTCCCGATACGATGAACTCTGAATCACTGGATATAGCCACAGCATATACATGACATGTGTGACCACTCATGGTCTTACAGGTACCTGTCTTGACGTCCCATAGTCTCACCGTATAATCATAACTTCCCGATACGATGAACTCTGAATCACTGGATATAGCCACAGATAATACCTAATTAGTGTGACCACTCATGGTCTTACAGGTACCTGTCTTGACGTCCCATAGTCTCACCGTATAATCATAACTTCCCGATACGATGAACTCTGAATCACTGGATATAGCCACAGCATATACATGACATGTGTGACCACTCATGGTCTTACAGGTACCTGTCTTGACGTCCCATAGTCTCACCGTATAATCATAACTTCCCGATACGATGAACTCTGAATCACTGGATATAGCCACAGAGAATACCTAATTAGTGTGACCACTCATGGTCTTACAGGTACCTGTCTTGACGTCCCATAGTCTCACCGTATAATCATAACTTCCCGATACGATGAACTCTGAATCACTGGATATAGCCACAGAGAATACCTAATTAGTGTGACCACTCATGGTCTTACAGGTACCTGTCTTGACGTCCCATAGTCTCACCGTATAATCATAACTTCCCGATACGATGAACTCTGAATCACTGGATATAGCCACAGCATATACATGACATGTGTGACCACTCATGGTCTTACAGGTACCTGTCTTGACGTCCCATAGTCTCACCGTATAATCTGCACTTCCCGATACGATGAACTCTGAATCACTGGATATAGCCACAGCATATACATGACATGTGTGACCACTCATGGTCTTACAGGTACCTGTCTTGACGTCCCATAGTCTCACCGTATAATCATAACTTCCCGATACGATGAACTCTGAATCACTGGATATTGCCACAGATAATACCTAATTAGTGTGACCACTCATGGTCTTACAGGTACCTGTCTTGACGTCCCATAGTCTCACCGTATAATCATAACTTCCCGATACGATGAACTCTGAATCACTGGATATAGCCACAGCATATACATGACATGTGTGACCACTCATGGTCTTACAGGTACCTGTCTTGACGTCCCATAGTCTCACCGTATAATCATAACTTCCCGATACGATGAACTCTGAATCACTGGATATAGCCACAGCATATACATAATGTGTGTGACCACTCATGGTCTTACAGGTACCTGTCTTGACGTCCCATAGTCTCACCGTATAATCATAACTTCCCGATACGATGAACTCTGAATCACTGGATATTGCCACAGATAATACCTAATTAGTGTGACCACTCATGGTCTTACAGGTACCTGTCTTGACGTCCCATAGTCTCACCGTATAATCATAACTTCCCGATACGATGAACTCTGAATCACTGGATATAGCCACAGAGAATACCTAATTAGTGTGACCACTCATGGTCTTACAGGTACCTGTCTTGACGTCCCATAGTCTCACCGTATAATCATAACTTCCCGATACGATGAACTCTGAATCACTGGATATAGCCACAGCATATACATGACATGTGTGACCACTCATGGTCTTACAGGTACCTGTCTTGACGTCCCATAGTCTCACCGTATAATCATAACTTCCCGATACGATGAACTCTGAATCACTGGATATAGCCACAGCATATACATGACATGTGTGACCACTCATGGTCTTACAGGTACCTGTCTTGACGTCCCATAGTCTCACCGTATAATCATAACTTCCCGATACGATGAACTCTGAATCACTGGATATAGCCACAGAGAATACCTAATTAGTGTGACCACTCATGGTCTTACAGGTACCTGTCTTGACGTCCCATAGTCTCACCGTATAATCATAACTTCCCGATACGATGAACTCTGAATCACTGGATATAGCCACAGCATATACATGACATGTGTGACCACTCATGGTCTTACAGGTACCTGTCTTGACGTCCCATAGTCTCACCGTATAATCATAACTTCCCGATACGATGAACTCTGAATCACTGGATATTGCCACAGAGAATACCTAATTAGTGTGACCACTCATGGTCTTACAGGTACCTGTCTTGACGTCCCATAGTCTCACCGTATAATCTGCACTTCCCGATACGATGAACTCTGAATCACTGGATATAGCCACAGATAATACCTAATTAGTGTGACCACTCATGGTCTTACAGGTACCTGTCTTGACGTCCCATAGTCTCACCGTATAATCATAACTTCCCGATACGATGAACTCTGAATCACTGGATATAGCCACAGCATATACATGACATGTGTGACCACTCATGGTCTTACAGGTACCTGTCTTGACGTCCCATAGTCTCACCGTATAATCATAACTTCCCGATACGATGAACTCTGAATCACTGGATATAGCCACAGATAATACCTAATTAGTGTGACCACTCATGGTCTTACAGGTACCTGTCTTGACGTCCCATAGTCTCACCGTATAATCATAACTTCCCGATACGATGAACTCTGAATCACTGGATATAGCCACAGCATATACATGACATGTGTGACCACTCATGGTCTTACAGGTACCTGTCTTGACGTCCCATAGTCTCACCGTATAATCATAACTTCCCGATACGATGAACTCTGAATCACTGGATATAGCCACAGAGAATACCTAATTAGTGTGACCACTCATGGTCTTACAGGTACCTGTCTTGACGTCCCATAGTCTCACCGTATAATCATAACTTCCCGATACGATGAACTCTGAATCACTGGATATAGCCACAGATAATACCTAATTAGTGTGACCACTCATGGTCTTACAGGTACCTGTCTTGACGTCCCATAGTCTCACCGTATAATCATAACTTCCCGATACGATGAACTCTGAATTACTGGATATAGCCACAGCATATACATGACATGTGTGACCACTCATGGTCTTACAGGTACCTGTCTTGACGTCTTATAGTCTCACCGTATAATCTCCACTTCCCGATACGATGAACTCTGAATCACTGGATATTGCCACAGATAATACCTAATTAGTGTGACCACTCATGGTCTTACAGGTACCTGTCTTGACGTCCCATAGTCTCACCGTATAATCATAACTTCCCGATACGATGAACTCTGAATCACTGGATATTGCCACAGCATATACATGACATGTGTGACCACTCATGGTCTTACAGGTACCTGTCTTGACGTCCCATAGTCTCACCGTATAATCTCCACTTCCCGATACGATGAACTCTGAATCACTGGATATAGCCACAGAGAATACCTAATTAGTGTGACCACTCATGGTCTTACAGGTACCTGTCTTGACGTCCCATAGTCTCACCGTATAATCATAACTTCCCGATACGATGAACTCTGAATCACTGGATATAGCCACAGCATATACATGACATGTGTGACCACTCATGGTCTTACAGGTACCTGTCTTGACGTCCCATAGTCTCACCGTATAATCATAACTTCCCGATACGATGAACTCTGAATCACTGGATATAGCCACATCATATACATGACATGTGTGACCACTCATGGTCTTACAGGTACCTGTCTTGACGTCCCATAGTCTCACCGTATAATCTCCACTTCCCGATACGATGAACTCTGAATCACTGGATATAGCCACAGCATATACATGACATGTGTGACCACTCATGGTCTTACAGGTACCTGTCTTGACGTCCCATAGTCTCACCGTATAATCATAACTTCCCGATACGATGAACTCTGAATCACTGGATATTGCCACAGATAATACCTAATTAGTGTGACCACTCATGGTCTTACAGGTACCTGTCTTGACGTCCCATAGTCTCACCGTATAATCATAACTTCCCGATACGATGAACTCTGAATCACTGGATATAGCCACAGAGAATACCTAATTAGTGTGACCACTCATGGTCTTACAGGTACCTGTCTTGACGTCCCATAGTCTCACCGTATAATCTCCACTTCCCGATACGATGAACTCTGAATCACTGGATATAGCCACAGAGAATACCTAATTAGTGTGACCACTCATGGTCTTACAGGTACCTGTCTTGACGTCCCATAGTCTCACCGTATAATCATAACTTCCCGATACGATGAACTCTGAATCACTGGATATAGCCACAGCATATACATGACATGTGTGACCACTCATGGTCTTACAGGTACCTGTCTTGACGTCCCATAGTCTCACCGTATAATCTGCACTTCCCGATACGATGAACTCTGAATCACTGGATATAGCCACAGATAATACCTAATTAGTGTGACCACTCATGGTCTTACAGGTACCTGTCTTGACGTCCCATAGTCTCACCGTATAATCATAACTTCCCGATACGATGAACTCTGAATCACTGGATATAGCCACAGCATATACATGACATGTGTGACCACTCATGGTCTTACAGGTACCTGTCTTGACGTCCCATAGTCTCACCGTATAATCATAACTTCCCGATACGATGAACTCTGAATCACTGGATATAGCCACAGATAATACCTAATTAGTGTGACCACTCATGGTCTTACAGGTACCTGTCTTGACGTCCCATAGTCTCACCGTATAATCATAACTTCCCGATACGATGAACTCTGAATCACTGGATATAGCCACAGCATATACATGACATGTGTGACCACTCATGGTCTTACAGGTACCTGTCTTGACGTCCCATAGTCTCACCGTATAATCATAACTTCCCGATACGATGAACTCTGAATCACTGGATATAGCCACAGAGAATACCTAATTAGTGTGACCACTCATGGTCTTACAGGTACCTGTCTTGACGTCCCATAGTCTCACCGTATAATCATAACTTCCCGATACGATGAACTCTGAATCACTGGATATAGCCACAGAGAATACCTAATTAGTGTGACCACTCATGGTCTTACAGGTACCTGTCTTGACGTCCCATAGTCTCACCGTATAATCATAACTTCCCGATACGATGAACTCTGAATCACTGGATATAGCCACAGCATATACATGACATGTGTGACCACTCATGGTCTTACAGGTACCTGTCTTGACGTCCCATAGTCTCACCGTATAATCTCCACTTCCCGATACGATGAACTCTGAATCACTGGATATAGCCACAGCATATACATGACATGTGTGACCACTCATGGTCTTACAGGTACCTGTCTTGACGTCCCATAGTCTCACCGTATAATCATAACTTCCCGATACGATGAACTCTGAATCACTGGATATTGCCACAGATAATACCTAATTAGTGTGACCACTCATGGTCTTACAGGTACCTGTCTTGACGTCCCATAGTCTCACCGTATAATCTCCACTTCCCGATACGATGAACTCTGAATCACTGGATATAGCCACAGCATATACATGACATGTGTGACCACTCATGGTCTTACAGGTACCTGTCTTGACGTCCCATAGTCTCACCGTATAATCATAACTTCCCGATACGATGAACTCTGAATCACTGGATATAGCCACAGCATATACATGACATGTGTGACCACTCATGGTCTTACAGGTACCTGTCTTGACGTCCCATAGTCTCACCGTATAATCATAACTTCCCGATACGATGAACTCTGAATCACTGGATATAGCCACAGCATATACATGACATGTGTGACCACTCATGGTCTTACAGGTACCTGTCTTGACGTCCCATAGTCTCACCGTATAATCATAACTTCCCGATACGATGAACTCTGAATCACTGGATATAGCCACAGATAATACCTAATTAGTGTGACCACTCATGGTCTTACAGGTACCTGTCTTGACGTCCCATAGTCTCACCGTATAATCATAACTTCCCGATACGATGAACTCTGAATCACTGGATATAGCCACAGCATATACATGACATGTGTGACCACTCATGGTCTTACAGGTACCTGTCTTGACGTCCCATAGTCTCACCGTATAATCATAACTTCCCGATACGATGAACTCTGAATCACTGGATATAGCCACAGATAATACCTAATTAGTGTGACCACTCATGGTCTTACAGGTACCTGTCTTGACGTCCCATAGTCTCACCGTATAATCATAACTTCCCGATACGATGAACTCTGAATCACTGGATATAGCCACAGCATATACATGACATGTGTGACCACTCATGGTCTTACAGGTACCTGTCTTGACGTCCCATAGTCTCACCGTATAATCATAACTTCCCGATACGATGAACTCTGAATCACTGGATATAGCCACAGAGAATACCTAATTAGTGTGACCACTCATGGTCTTACAGGTACCTGTCTTGACGTCCCATAGTCTCACCGTATAATCATAACTTCCCGATACGATGAACTCTGAATCACTGGATATAGCCACAGATAATACCTAATTAGTGTGACCACTCATGGTCTTACAGGTACCTGTCTTGACGTCCCATAGTCTCACCGTATAATCATAACTTCCCGATACGATGAACTCTGAATTACTGGATATAGCCACAGCATATACATGACATGTGTGACCACTCATGGTCTTACAGGTACCTGTCTTGACGTCCCATAGTCTCACCGTATAATCATAACTTCCCGATACGATGAACTCTGAATCACTGGATATAGCCACAGATAATACCTAATTAGTGTGACCACTCATGGTCTTACAGGTACCTGTCTTGACGTCCCATAGTCTCACCGTATAATCTCCACTTCCCGATACGATGAACTCTGAATCACTGGATATTGCCACAGATAATACCTAATTAGTGTGACCACTCATGGTCTTACAGGTACCTGTCTTGACGTCCCATAGTCTCACCGTATAATCATAACTTCCCGATACGATGAACTCTGAATCACTGGATATTGCCACAGCATATACATGACATGTGTGACCACTCATGGTCTTACAGGTACCTGTCTTGACGTCCCATAGTCTCACCGTATAATCTCCACTTCCCGATACGATGAACTCTGAATCACTGGATATTGCCACAGAGAATACCTAATTAGTGTGACCACTCATGGTCTTACAGGTACCTGTCTTGACGTCCCATAGTCTCACCGTATAATCATAACTTCCCGATACGATGAACTCTGAATCACTGGATATAGCCACAGCATATACATGACATGTGTGACCACTCATGGTCTTACAGGTACCTGTCTTGACGTCCCATAGTCTCACCGTATAATCATAACTTCCCGATACGATGAACTCTGAATCACTGGATATAGCCACATCATATACATGACATGTGTGACCACTCATGGTCTTACAGGTACCTGTCTTGACGTCCCATAGTCTCACCGTATAATCATAACTTCCCGATACGATGAACTCTGAATCACTGGATATTGCCACAGAGAATACCTAATTAGTGTGACCACTCATGGTCTTACAGGTACCTGTCTTGACGTCCCATAGTCTCACCGTATAATCATAACTTCCCGATACGATGAACTCTGAATCACTGGATATTGCCACAGAGAATACCTAATTAGTGTGACCACTCATGGTCTTACAGGTACCTGTCTTGACGTCCCATAGTCTCACCGTATAATCTGCACTTCCCGATACGATGAACTCTGAATCACTGGATATAGCCACAGCATATACATGACATGTGTGACCACTCATGGTCTTACAGGTACCTGTCTTGACGTCCCATAGTCTCACCGTATAATCATAACTTCCCGATACGATGAACTCTGAATCACTGGATATAGCCACAGATAATACCTAATTAGTGTGACCACTCATGGTCTTACAGGTACCTGTCTTGACGTCCCATAGTCTCACCGTATAATCATAACTTCCCGATACGATGAACTCTGAATCACTGGATATAGCCACAGCATATACATGACATGTGTGACCACTCATGGTCTTACAGGTACCTGTCTTGACGTCCCATAGTCTCACCGTATAATCATAACTTCCCGATACGATGAACTCTGAATCACTGGATATAGCCACAGCATATACATAATGTGTGTGACCACTCATGGTCTTACAGGTACCTGTCTTGACGTCCCATAGTCTCACCGTATAATCATAACTTCCCGATACGATGAACTCTGAATCACTGGATATTGCCACAGCATATACATGACATGTGTGACCACTCATGATCTTACAGGTACCTGTCTTGACGTCCCATAGTCTCACCGTATAATCATAACTTCCCGATACGATGAACTCTGAATTACTGGATATAGCCACAGCATATACATGACATGTGTGACCACTCATGGTCTTACAGGTACCTGTCTTGACGTCCCATAGTCTCACCGTATAATCATAACTTCCCGATACGATGAACTCTGAATCACTGGATATTGCCACAGATAATACCTAATTAGTGTGACCACTCATGGTCTTACAGGTACCTGTCTTGACGTCCCATAGTCTCACCGTATAATCTCCACTTCCCGATACGATGAACTCTGAATCACTGGATATAGCCACAGCATATACATGACATGTGTGACCACTCATGGTCTTACAGGTACCTGTCTTGACGTCCCATAGTCTCACCGTATAATCATAACTTCCCGATACGATGAACTCTGAATCACTGGATATTGCCACAGATAATACCTAATTAGTGTGACCACTCATGGTCTTACAGGTACCTGTCTTGACGTCCCATAGTCTCACCGTATAATCTCCACTTCCCGATACGATGAACTCTGAATCACTGGATATAGCCACAGAGAATACCTAATTAGTGTGACCACTCATGGTCTTACAGGTACCTGTCTTGACGTCCCATAGTCTCACCGTATAATCATAACTTCCCGATACGATGAACTCTGAATCACTGGATATTGCCACAGCATATACATGACATGTGTGACCACTCATGATCTTACAGGTACCCTGTCTTGACGTCCCATAGTCTCACCGTATAATCATAACTTCCCGATACGATGAACTCTGAATTACTGGATATAGCCACAGCATATACATGACATGTGTGACCACTCATGGTCTTACAGGTACCTGTCTTGACGTCCCATAGTCTCACCGTATAATCATAACTTCCCGATACGATGAACTCTGAATCACTGGATATTGCCACAGATAATACCTAATTAGTGTGACCACTCATGGTCTTACAGGTACCTGTCTTGACGTCCCATAGTCTCACCGTATAATCTCCACTTCCCGATACGATGAACTCTGAATCACTGGATATAGCCACAGAGAATACCTAATTAGTGTGACCACTCATGGTCTTACAGGTACCTGTCTTGACGTCCCATAGTCTCACCGTATAATCATAACTTCCCGATACGATGAACTCTGAATCACTGGATATAGCCACAGCATATACATGACATGTGTGACCACTCATGGTCTTACAGGTACCTGTCTTGACGTCCCATAGTCTCACCGTATAATCATAACTTCCCGATACGATGAACTCTGAATCACTGGATATAGCCACAGAGAATACCTAATTAGTGTGACCACTCATGGTCTTACAGGTACCTGTCTTGACGTCCCATAGTCTCACCGTATAATCATAACTTCCCGATACGATGAACTCTGAATCACTGGATATAGCCACAGCATATACATGACATGTGTGACCACTCATGGTCTTACAGGTACCTGTCTTGACGTCCCATAGTCTCACCGTATAATCTCCACTTCCCGATACGATGAACTCTGAATCACTGGATATTGCCACAGATAATACCTAATTAGTGTGACCACTCATGGTCTTACAGGTACCTGTCTTGACGTCCCATAGTCTCACCGTATAATCATAACTTCCCGATACGATGAACTCTGAATCACTGGATATAGCCACAGCATATACATGACATGTGTGACCACTCATGGTCTTACAGGTACCTGTCTTGACGTCCCATAGTCTCACCGTATAATCATAACTTCCCGATACGATGAACTCTGAATCACTGGATATAGCCACAGCATATACATGACATGTGTGACCACTCATGGTCTTACAGGTACCTGTCTTGACGTCCCATAGTCTCACCGTATAATCATAACTTCCCGATACGATGAACTCTGAATCACTGGATATAGCCACAGCATATACATGACATGTGTGACCACTCATGGTCTTACAGGTACCTGTCTTGACGTCCCATAGTCTCACCGTATAATCATAACTTCCCGATACGATGAACTCTGAATCACTGGATATTGCCACAGATAATACCTAATTAGTGTGACCACTCATGGTCTTACAGGTACCTGTCTTGACGTCTTATAGTCTCACCGTATAATCTCCACTTCCCGATACGATGAACTCTGAATCACTGGATATTGCCACAGCATATACATGACATGTGTGACCACTCATGGTCTTACAGGTACCTGTCTTGACGTCCCATAGTCTCACCGTATAATCATAACTTCCCGATACGATGAACTCTGAATCACTGGATATTGCCACAGAGAATACCTAATTAGTGTGACCACTCATGGTCTTACAGGTACCTGTCTTGACGTCCCATAGTCTCACCGTATAATCTCCACTTCCCGATACGATGAACTCTGAATCACTGGATATAGCCACAGAGAATACCTAATTAGTGTGACCACTCATGGTCTTACAGGTACCTGTCTTGACGTCCCATAGTCTCACCGTATAATCATAACTTCCCGATACGATGAACTCTGAATCACTGGATATAGCCACAGCATATACATGACATGTGTGACCACTCATGGTCTTACAGGTACCTGTCTTGACGTCCCATAGTCTCACCGTATAATCATAACTTCCCGATACGATGAACTCTGAATCACTGGATATAGCCACAGCATATACATGACATGTGTGACCACTCATGGTCTTACAGGTACCTGTCTTGACGTCTTATAGTCTCACCGTATAATCTCCACTTCCCGATACGATGAACTCTGAATCACTGGATATAGCCACAGCATATACATGACATGTGTGACCACTCATGGTCTTACAGGTACCTGTCTTGACGTCCCATAGTCTCACCGTATAATCATAACTTCCCGATACGATGAACTCTGAATCACTGGATATAGCCACAGCATATACATGACATGTGTGACCACTCATGGTCTTACAGGTACCTGTCTTGACGTCCCATAGTCTCACCGTATAATCTGCACTTCCCGATACGATGAACTCTGAATCACTGGATATAGCCACAGCATATACATGACATGTGTGACCACTCATGGTCTTACAGGTACCTGTCTTGACGTCCCATAGTCTCACCGTATAATCATAACTTCCCGATACGATGAACTCTGAATCACTGGATATTGCCACAGATAATACCTAATTAGTGTGACCACTCATGGTCTTACAGGTACCTGTCTTGACGTCTTATAGTCTCACCGTATAATCTCCACTTCCCGATACGATGAACTCTGAATCACTGGATATTGCCACAGCAT
>CAMPDV010006455.1:0-21008 GCA_946699065.1 Loxodes magnus
GTCTGAGTTAGGTAATTGAAAGTAATACTAGAAAATGAGAAAGAGAGATAAGATTTCTAAGAAAAGTGAAGTAGAAAAGGAAGTAAAAGAGTCTGAGTTAGGTAATTGAAAGTAATACTAGAAAATGAGAAAGAGAGATAAGATTTCTAAGAAAAGTGAAGTAGAAAAGGAAGTAAAAGAGTCTGAGCTAGGTAATTGAAAGTAATACTAGAAAATGAGAAAGAGAGATAAGATTTCTAAGAAAAGTGAAGTAGAAAAGGAAGTAAAAGAGTCTGAGCTAGGTAATTGAAAGTAATACTAGAAAATGAGAAAGAGAGATAAGATTTCTAAGAAAAGTGAAGTAGAAAAGGAAGTAAAAGAGTCTGAGTTAGGTAATTGAAAGTAATAATAGAAAATGAGAAAGAGAGATAAGATTTCTAAGAAAAGTGAAGTAGAAAAGGAAGTAAAAGAGTCTGAGTTAGGTAATTGAAAGTAATAATAGAAAATGAGAAAGAGAGATATGATTTCTAAGAAAAGTGAAGTAGAAAAGGAAGTAAAAGAGTCTGAGTTAGGTAATTGAAAGTAATAATAGAAAATGAGAAAGAGAGATAAGATTTCTAAGAAAAGTGAAGTAGAAAAGGAAGTAAAAGAGTCTGAGTTAGGTAATTGAAAGTAATACTAGAAAATGAGAAAGAGAGATAAGATTTCTAAGAAAAGTGAAGTAGAAAAGGAAGTAAAAGAGTCTGAGTTAGGTAATTGAAAGTAATAATAGAAAATGAGAAAGAGAGATATGATTTCTAAGAAAAGTGAAGTAGAAAAGGAAGTAAAAGAGTCTGAGTTAGGTAATTGAAAGTAATACTAGAAAATGAGAAAGAGAGATAAGATTTCTAAGAAAAGTGAAGTAGAAAAGGAAGTAAAAGAGTCTGAGTTAGGTAATTGAAAGTAATAATAGAAAATGAGAAAGAGAGATAAGATTTCTAAGAAAAGTGAAGTAGAAAAGGAAGTAAAAGAGTCTGAGTTAGGTAATTGAAAGTAATAATAGAAAATGAGAAAGAGAGATAAGATTTCTAAGAAAAGTGAAGTAGAAAAGGAAGTAAAAGAGTCTGAGTTAGGTAATTGAAAGTAATAATAGAAAATGAGAAAGAGAGATATGATTTCTAAGAAAAGTGAAGTAGAAAAGGAAGTAAAAGAGTCTGAGTTAGGTAATTGAAAGTAATAATAGAAAATGAGAAAGAGAGATAAGATTTCTAAGAAAAGTGAAGTAGAAAAGGAAGTAAAAGAGTCTGAGTTAGGTAATAGAAAGTAATACTAGAAAATGAGAAAGAGAGATAAGATTTCTAAGAAAAGTGAAGTAGAAAAGGAAGTAAAAGAGTCTGAGTTAGGTAATTGAAAGTAATAATAGAAAATGAGAAAGAGAGATAAGATTTCTAAGAAAAGTGAAGTAGAAAAGGAAGTAAAAGAGTCTGAGTTAGGTAATTGAAAGTAATAATAGAAAATGAGAAAGAGAGATAAGATTTCTAAGAAAAGTGAAGTAGAAAAGGAAGTAAAAGAGTCTGAGTTAGGTAATTGAAAGTAATAATAGAAAATGAGAAAGAGAGATATGATTTCTAAGAAAAGTGAAGTAGAAAAGGAAGTAAAAGAGTCTGAGTTAGGTAATTGAAAGTAATACTAGAAAATGAGAAAGAGAGATAAGATTTCTAAGAAAAGTGAAGTAGAAAAGGAAGTAAAAGAGTCTGAGCTAGGTAATTGAAAGTAATACTAGAAAATGAGAAAGAGAGATAAGATTTCTAAGAAAAGTGAAGTAGAAAAGCAAGTAAAAGAGTCTGAGTTAGGTAATTGAAAGTAATAATAGAAAATGAGAAAGAGAGATAAGATTTCTAAGAAAAGTGAAGTAGAAAAGGAAGTAAAAGAGTCTGAGTTAGGTAATTGAAAGTAATAATAGAAAATGAGAAAGAGAGATAAGATTTCTAAGAAAAAGTGAAGTAGAAAAGGAAGTAAAAGAGTCTGAGTTAGGTAATAGAAAGTAATACTAGAAAATGAGAAAGAGAGATAAGATTTCTAAGAAAAGTGAAGTAGAAAAGGAAGTAAAAGAGTCTGAGTTAGGTAATTGAAAGTAATAATAGAAAATGAGAAAGAGAGATAAGATTTCTAAGAAAAGTGAAGTAGAAAAGGAAGTAAAAGAGTCTGAGTTAGGTAATTGAAAGTAATAATAGAAAATGAGAAAGAGAGATAAGATTTCTAAGAAAAGTGAAGTAGAAAAGGAAGTAAAAGAGTCTGAGTTAGGTAATTGAAAGTAATACTAGAAAATGAAAAAGAGAGATAAGATTTCTAAGAAAAGTGAAGTAGAAAAGGAAGTAAAAGAGTCTGAGTTAGGTAATTGAAAGTAATACTAGAAAATGAGAAAGAGAGATAAGATTTCTAAGAAAAGTGAAGTAGAAAAGGAAGTAAAAGAGTCTGAGTTAGGTAATTGAAAGTAATAATAGAAAATGAGAAAGAGAGATAAGATTTCTAAGAAAAGTGAAGTAGAAAAGGAAGTAAAAGAGTCTGAGTTAGGTAATTGAAAGTAATAATAGAAAATGAGAAAAGAGAGATAAGAGTAGAAAAGGAAGTAAAAGAGTCTGAGTTAGGTAATTGAAAGTAATAATAGAAAATGAGAAAAAGAGATAAGATTTCTAAGAAAAGGAAGTAAAAGAGTCTGAGTTAGGTAATTGAAAGTAATAATAGAAAATGAGAAAGAGAGATAAGATTTCTAAGAAAAGTGAAGTAGAAAAGGAAGTAAAAGAGTCTGAGTTAGGTAATTGAAAGTAATAATAGAAAATGAGAAAGAGAGATAAGATTTCTAAGAAAAGTGAAGTAGAAAAGGAAGTAAAAGAGTCTGAGTTAGGTAATTGAAAGTAATAATAGAAAATGAGAAAGAGAGATAAGATTTCTAAGAAAAGTGAAGTAGAAAAGGAAGTAAAAGAGTCTGAGTTAGGTAATTGAAAGTAATAATAGAAAATGAGAAAGAGAGATAAGATTTCTAAGAAAAGTGAAGTAGAAAAGGAAGTAAAAGAGTCTGAGTTAGGTAATTGAAAGTAATACTAGAAAATGAGAAAGAGAGATAAGATTTCTAAGAAAAGTGAAGTAGAAAAGGAAGTAAAAGAGTCTGAGTTAGGTAATTGAAAGTAATAATAGAAAATGAGAAAGAGAGATAAGATTTCTAAGAAAAGTGAAGTAGAAAAGGAAGTAAAAGAGTCTGAGTTAGGTAATTGAAAGTAATAATAGAAAATGAGAAAGAGAGATAAGATTTCTAAGAAAAGTGAAGTAGAAAAGGAAGTAAAAGAGTCTGAGTTAGGTAATTGAAAGTAATAATAGAAAATGAGAAAGAGAGATAAGATTTCTAAGAAAAGGAAGTAAAAGAGTCTGAGTTAGGTAATTGAATTAATAATAGAAAATGAGAAAGAGAGATAAGATTTCTAAGAAAAGTGAAGTAGAAAAGGAAGTAAAAGAGTCTGAGTTAGGTAATTGAAAGTAATAATAGAAAATGAGAAAGAGAGATAAGATTTCTAAGAAAAGTGAAGTAGAAAAGGAAGTAAAAGAGTCTGAGTTAGGTAATTGAAAGTAATAATAGAAAATGAGAAAGAGAGATAAGATTTCTAAGAAAAGTGAAGTAGAAAAGGAAGTAAAAGAGTCTGAGTTAGGTAATTGAAAGTAATAATAGAAAATGAGAAAGAGAGATATGATTTCTAAGAAAAGTGAAGTAGAAAAGGAAGTAAAAGAGTCTGAGTTAGGTAATTGAAAGTAATACTAGAAAATGAGAAAGAGAGATAAGATTTCTAAGAAAAGTGAAGTAGAAAAGGAAGTAAAAGAGTCTGAGCTAGGTAATTGAAAGTAATACTAGAAAATGAGAAAGAGAGATAAGATTTCTAAGAAAAGTGAAGTAGAAAAGCAAGTAAAAGAGTCTGAGTTAGGTAATTGAAAGTAATAATAGAAAATGAGAAAGAGAGATAAGATTTCTAAGAAAAGTGAAGTAGAAAAGGAAGTAAAAGAGTCTGAGTTAGGTAATTGAAAGTAATAATAGAAAATGAGAAAGAGAGATAAGATTTCTAAGAAAAGTGAAGTAGAAAAGGAAGTAAAAGAGTCTGAGTTAGGTAATTGAAAGTAATAATAGAAAATGAGAAAGAGAGATAAGATTTCTAAGAAAAGTGAAGTAGAAAAGGAAGTAAAAGAGTCTGAGTTAGGTAATAGAAAGTAATACTAGAAAATGAGAAAGAGAGATAAGATTTCTAAGAAAAGTGAAGTAGAAAAGGAAGTAAAAGAGTCTGAGTTAGGTAATTGAAAGTAATAATAGAAAATGAGAAAGAGAGATAAGATTTCTAAGAAAAGTGAAGTAGAAAAGGAAGTAAAAGAGTCTGAGTTAGGTAATTGAAAGTAATAATAGAAAATGAGAAAGAGAGATAAGATTTCTAAGAAAAGTGAAGTAGAAAAGGAAGTAAAAGAGTCTGAGTTAGGTAATTGAAAGTAATACTAGAAAATGAGAAAGAGAGATAAGATTTCTAAGAAAAGTGAAGTAGAAAAGGAAGTAAAAGAGTCTGAGTTAGGTAATTGAAAGTAATAATAGAAAATGAGAAAGAGAGATAAGATTTCTAAGAAAAGTGAAGTAGAAAAGGAAGTAAAAGAGTCTGAGTTAGGTAATTGAAAGTAATAATAGAAAATGAGAAAGAGAGATAAGATTTCTAAGAAAAGTGAAGTAGAAAAGGAAGTAAAAGAGTCTGAGTTAGGTAATTGAAAGTAATAATAGAAAATGAGAAAGAGAGATAAGATTTCTAAGAAAAGGAAGTAAAAGAGTCTGAGTTAGGTAATTGAATTAATAATAGAAAATGAGAAAGAGAGATAAGATTTCTAAGAAAAGTGAAGTAGAAAAGGAAGTAAAAGAGTCTGAGTTAGGTAATTGAAAGTAATAATAGAAAATGAGAAAGAGAGATAAGATTTCTAAGAAAAGTGAAGTAGAAAAGGAAGTAAAAGAGTCTGAGTTAGGTAATTGAAAGTAATACTAGAAAATGAGAAAGAGAGATAAGATTTCTAAGAAAAGTGAAGTAGAAAAGGAAGTAAAAGAGTCTGAGTTAGGTAATTGAAAGTAATAATAGAAAATGAGAAAGAGAGATAAGATTTCTAAGAAAAGTGAAGTAGAAAAGGAAGTAAAAGAGTCTGAGTTAGGTAATTGAAAGTAATAATAGAAAATGAGAAAGAGAGATAAGATTTCTAAGAAAAGTGAAGTAGAAAAGGAAGTAAAAGAGTCTGAGTTAGGTAATTGAAAGTAATAATAGAAAATGAGAAAGAGAGATATGATTTCTAAGAAAAGTGAAGTAGAAAAGGAAGTAAAAGAGTCTGAGTTAGGTAATTGAAAGTAATACTAGAAAATGAGAAAGAGAGATAAGATTTCTAAGAAAAGTGAAGTAGAAAAGGAAGTAAAAGAGTCTGAGCTAGGTAATTGAAAGTAATACTAGAAAATGAGAAAGAGAGATAAGATTTCTAAGAAAAGTGAAGTAGAAAAGCAAGTAAAAGAGTCTGAGTTAGGTAATTGAAAGTAATAATAGAAAATGAGAAAGAGAGATAAGATTTCTAAGAAAAGTGAAGTAGAAAAGGAAGTAAAAGAGTCTGAGTTAGGTAATTGAAAGTAATAATAGAAAATGAGAAAGAGAGATAAGATTTCTAAGAAAAGTGAAGTAGAAAAGGAAGTAAAAGAGTCTGAGTTAGGTAATTGAAAGTAATAATAGAAAATGAGAAAGAGAGATAAGATTTCTAAGAAAAGTGAAGTAGAAAAGGAAGTAAAAGAGTCTGAGTTAGGTAATAGAAAGTAATACTAGAAAATGAGAAAGAGAGATAAGATTTCTAAGAAAAGTGAAGTAGAAAAGGAAGTAAAAGAGTCTGAGTTAGGTAATTGAAAGTAATAATAGAAAATGAGAAAGAGAGATAAGATTTCTAAGAAAAGTGAAGTAGAAAAGGAAGTAAAAGAGTCTGAGTTAGGTAATTGAAAGTAATAATAGAAAATGAGAAAGAGAGATAAGATTTCTAAGAAAAGTGAAGTAGAAAAGGAAGTAAAAGAGTCTGAGTTAGGTAATTGAAAGTAATAATAGAAAATGAGAAAGAGAGATATGATTTCTAAGAAAAGTGAAGTAGAAAAGGAAGTAAAAGAGTCTGAGTTAGGTAATTGAAAGTAATACTAGAAAATGAGAAAGAGAGATAAGATTTCTAAGAAAAGTGAAGTAGAAAAGGAAGTAAAAGAGTCTGAGCTAGGTAATTGAAAGTAATACTAGAAAATGAGAAAGAGAGATAAGATTTCTAAGAAAAGTGAAGTAGAAAAGCAAGTAAAAGAGTCTGAGTTAGGTAATTGAAAGTAATAATAGAAAATGAGAAAGAGAGATAAGATTTCTAAGAAAAGTGAAGTAGAAAAGGAAGTAAAAGAGTCTGAGTTAGGTAATTGAAAGTAATAATAGAAAATGAGAAAGAGAGATAAGATTTCTAAGAAAAGTGAAGTAGAAAAGGAAGTAAAAGAGTCTGAGTTAGGTAATAGAAAGTAATACTAGAAAATGAGAAAGAGAGATAAGATTTCTAAGAAAAGTGAAGTAGAAAAGGAAGTAAAAGAGTCTGAGTTAGGTAATTGAAAGTAATAATAGAAAATGAGAAAGAGAGATAAGATTTCTAAGAAAAGTGAAGTAGAAAAGGAAGTAAAAGAGTCTGAGTTAGGTAATTGAAAGTAATAATAGAAAATGAGAAAGAGAGATAAGATTTCTAAGAAAAGTGAAGTAGAAAAGGAAGTAAAAGAGTCTGAGTTAGGTAATTGAAAGTAATAATAGAAAATGAGAAAGAGAGATATGATTTCTAAGAAAAGTGAAGTAGAAAAGGAAGTAAAAGAGTCTGAGTTAGGTAATTGAAAGTAATACTAGAAAATGAGAAAGAGAGATAAGATTTCTAAGAAAAGTGAAGTAGAAAAGGAAGTAAAAGAGTCTGAGCTAGGTAATTGAAAGTAATACTAGAAAATGAGAAAGAGAGATAAGATTTCTAAGAAAAGTGAAGTAGAAAAGCAAGTAAAAGAGTCTGAGTTAGGTAATTGAAAGTAATAATAGAAAATGAGAAAGAGAGATAAGATTTCTAAGAAAAGTGAAGTAGAAAAGGAAGTAAAAGAGTCTGAGTTAGGTAATTGAAAGTAATAATAGAAAATGAGAAAGAGAGATAAGATTTCTAAGAAAAGTGAAGTAGAAAAGGAAGTAAAAGAGTCTGAGTTAGGTAATAGAAAGTAATACTAGAAAATGAGAAAGAGAGATAAGATTTCTAAGAAAAGTGAAGTAGAAAAGGAAGTAAAAGAGTCTGAGTTAGGTAATTGAAAGTAATAATAGAAAATGAGAAAGAGAGATAAGATTTCTAAGAAAAGTGAAGTAGAAAAGGAAGTAAAAGAGTCTGAGTTAGGTAATTGAAAGTAATAATAGAAAATGAGAAAGAGAGATAAGATTTCTAAGAAAAGTGAAGTAGAAAAGGAAGTAAAAGAGTCTGAGTTAGGTAATTGAAAGTAATAATAGAAAATGAGAAAGAGAGATAAGATTTCTAAGAAAAGGAAGTAAAAGAGTCTGAGTTAGGTAATTGAATTAATAATAGAAAATGAGAAAGAGAGATAAGATTTCTAAGAAAAGTGAAGTAGAAAAGGAAGTAAAAGAGTCTGAGTTAGGTAATTGAAAGTAATAATAGAAAATGAGAAAGAGAGATAAGATTTCTAAGAAAAGTGAAGTAGAAAAGGAAGTAAAAGAGTCTGAGTTAGGTAATTGAAAGTAATAATAGAAAATGAGAAAGAGAGATAAGATTTCTAAGAAAAGTGAAGTAGAAAAGGAAGTAAAAGAGTCTGAGTTAGGTAATTGAAAGTAATAATAGAAAATGAGAAAGAGAGATAAGATTTCTAAGAAAAGGAAGTAAAAGAGTCTGAGTTAGGTAATTGAATTAATAATAGAAAATGAGAAAGAGAGATAAGATTTCTAAGAAAAGTGAAGTAGAAAAGGAAGTAAAAGAGTCTGAGTTAGGTAATTGAAAGTAATAATAGAAAATGAGAAAGAGAGATAAGATTTCTAAGAAAAGTGAAGTAGAAAAGGAAGTAAAAGAGTCTGAGTTAGGTAATTGAAAGTAATACTAGAAAATGAGAAAGAGAGATAAGATTTCTAAGAAAAGTGAAGTAGAAAAGGAAGTAAAAGAGTCTGAGTTAGGTAATTGAAAGTAATAATAGAAAATGAGAAAGAGAGATAAGATTTCTAAGAAAAGTGAAGTAGAAAAGGAAGTAAAAGAGTCTGAGTTAGGTAATTGAAAGTAATAATAGAAAATGAGAAAGAGAGATAAGATTTCTAAGAAAAGTGAAGTAGAAAAGGAAGTAAAAGAGTCTGAGTTAGGTAATTGAAAGTAATAATAGAAAATGAGAAAGAGAGATAAGATTTCTAAGAAAAGTGAAGTAGAAAAGGAAGTAAAAGAGTCTGAGTTAGGTAATTGAAAGTAATAATAGAAAATGAGAAAGAGAGATAAGATTTCTAAGAAAAGTGAAGTAGAAAAGGAAGTAAAAGAGTCTGAGTTAGGTAATTGAAAGTAATAATAGAAAATGAGAAAGAGAGATAAGATTTCTAAGAAAAGGAAGTAAAAGAGTCTGAGTTAGGTAATTGAAAGTAATAATAGAAAATGAGAAAGAGAGATAAGATTTCTAAGAAAAGTGAAGTAGAAAAGGAAGTAAAAGAGTCTGAGTTAGGTAATAGAAAGTAATACTAGAAAATGAGAAAGAGAGATAAGATTTCTAAGAAAAGTGAAGTAGAAAAGGAAGTAAAAGAGTCTGAGTTAGGTAATTGAAAGTAATACTAGAAAATGAGAAAGAGAGATAAGATTTCTAAGAAAAGTGAAGTAGAAAAGGAAGTAAAAGAGTCTGAGTTAGGTAATTGAAAGTAATAATAGAAAATGAGAAAGAGAGATAAGATTTCTAAGAAAAGTGAAGTAGAAAAGGAAGTAAAAGAGTCTGAGTTAGGTAATTGAAAGTAATAATAGAAAATGAGAAAGAGAGATAAGATTTCTAAGAAAAGTGAAGTAGAAAAGGAAGTAAAAGAGTCTGAGTTAGGTAATTGAAAGTAATAATAGAAAATGAGAAAGAGAGATATGATTTCTAAGAAAAGTGAAGTAGAAAAGGAAGTAAAAGAGTCTGAGTTAGGTAATTGAAAGTAATACTAGAAAATGAGAAAGAGAGATAAGATTTCTAAGAAAAGTGAAGTAGAAAAGGAAGTAAAAGAGTCTGAGCTAGGTAATTGAAAGTAATACTAGAAAATGAGAAAGAGAGATAAGATTTCTAAGAAAAGTGAAGTAGAAAAGCAAGTAAAAGAGTCTGAGTTAGGTAATTGAAAGTAATAATAGAAAATGAGAAAGAGAGATAAGATTTCTAAGAAAAGTGAAGTAGAAAAGGAAGTAAAAGAGTCTGAGTTAGGTAATTGAAAGTAATAATAGAAAATGAGAAAGAGAGATAAGATTTCTAAGAAAAGTGAAGTAGAAAAGGAAGTAAAAGAGTCTGAGTTAGGTAATTGAAAGTAATAATAGAAAATGAGAAAGAGAGATAAGATTTCTAAGAAAAGTGAAGTAGAAAAGGAAGTAAAAGAGTCTGAGTTAGGTAATAGAAAGTAATACTAGAAAATGAGAAAGAGAGATAAGATTTCTAAGAAAAGTGAAGTAGAAAAGGAAGTAAAAGAGTCTGAGTTAGGTAATTGAAAGTAATAATAGAAAATGAGAAAGAGAGATAAGATTTCTAAGAAAAGTGAAGTAGAAAAGGAAGTAAAAGAGTCTGAGTTAGGTAATTGAAAGTAATAATAGAAAATGAGAAAGAGAGATAAGATTTCTAAGAAAAGTGAAGTAGAAAAGGAAGTAAAAGAGTCTGAGTTAGGTAATTGAAAGTAATAATAGAAAATGAGAAAGAGAGATATGATTTCTAAGAAAAGTGAAGTAGAAAAGGAAGTAAAAGAGTCTGAGTTAGGTAATTGAAAGTAATACTAGAAAATGAGAAAGAGAGATAAGATTTCTAAGAAAAGTGAAGTAGAAAAGGAAGTAAAAGAGTCTGAGCTAGGTAATTGAAAGTAATACTAGAAAATGAGAAAGAGAGATAAGATTTCTAAGAAAAGTGAAGTAGAAAAGCAAGTAAAAGAGTCTGAGTTAGGTAATTGAAAGTAATAATAGAAAATGAGAAAGAGAGATAAGATTTCTAAGAAAAGTGAAGTAGAAAAGGAAGTAAAAGAGTCTGAGTTAGGTAATTGAAAGTAATAATAGAAAATGAGAAAGAGAGATAAGATTTCTAAGAAAAGTGAAGTAGAAAAGGAAGTAAAAGAGTCTGAGTTAGGTAATAGAAAGTAATACTAGAAAATGAGAAAGAGAGATAAGATTTCTAAGAAAAGTGAAGTAGAAAAGGAAGTAAAAGAGTCTGAGTTAGGTAATTGAAAGTAATAATAGAAAATGAGAAAGAGAGATAAGATTTCTAAGAAAAGTGAAGTAGAAAAGGAAGTAAAAGAGTCTGAGTTAGGTAATTGAAAGTAATAATAGAAAATGAGAAAGAGAGATAAGATTTCTAAGAAAAGTGAAGTAGAAAAGGAAGTAAAAGAGTCTGAGTTAGGTAATTGAAAGTAATAATAGAAAATGAGAAAGAGAGATATGATTTCTAAGAAAAGTGAAGTAGAAAAGGAAGTAAAAGAGTCTGAGTTAGGTAATTGAAAGTAATACTAGAAAATGAGAAAGAGAGATAAGATTTCTAAGAAAAGTGAAGTAGAAAAGGAAGTAAAAGAGTCTGAGCTAGGTAATTGAAAGTAATACTAGAAAATGAGAAAGAGAGATAAGATTTCTAAGAAAAGTGAAGTAGAAAAGCAAGTAAAAGAGTCTGAGTTAGGTAATTGAAAGTAATAATAGAAAATGAGAAAGAGAGATAAGATTTCTAAGAAAAGTGAAGTAGAAAAGGAAGTAAAAGAGTCTGAGTTAGGTAATTGAAAGTAATAATAGAAAATGAGAAAGAGAGATAAGATTTCTAAGAAAAGTGAAGTAGAAAAGGAAGTAAAAGAGTCTGAGTTAGGTAATAGAAAGTAATACTAGAAAATGAGAAAGAGAGATAAGATTTCTAAGAAAAGTGAAGTAGAAAAGGAAGTAAAAGAGTCTGAGTTAGGTAATTGAAAGTAATAATAGAAAATGAGAAAGAGAGATAAGATTTCTAAGAAAAGTGAAGTAGAAAAGGAAGTAAAAGAGTCTGAGTTAGGTAATTGAAAGTAATAATAGAAAATGAGAAAGAGAGATAAGATTTCTAAGAAAAGTGAAGTAGAAAAGGAAGTAAAAGAGTCTGAGTTAGGTAATTGAAAGTAATAATAGAAAATGAGAAAGAGAGATAAGATTTCTAAGAAAAGGAAGTAAAAGAGTCTGAGTTAGGTAATTGAATTAATAATAGAAAATGAGAAAGAGAGATAAGATTTCTAAGAAAAGTGAAGTAGAAAAGGAAGTAAAAGAGTCTGAGTTAGGTAATTGAAAGTAATAATAGAAAATGAGAAAGAGAGATAAGATTTCTAAGAAAAGTGAAGTAGAAAAGGAAGTAAAAGAGTCTGAGTTAGGTAATTGAAAGTAATAATAGAAAATGAGAAAGAGAGATAAGATTTCTAAGAAAAGTGAAGTAGAAAAGGAAGTAAAAGAGTCTGAGTTAGGTAATTGAAAGTAATAATAGAAAATGAGAAAGAGAGATAAGATTTCTAAGAAAAGGAAGTAAAAGAGTCTGAGTTAGGTAATTGAAAGTAATAATAGAAAATGAGAAAGAGAGATAAGATTTCTAAGAAAAGTGAAGTAGAAAAGGAAGTAAAAGAGTCTGAGTTAGGTAATAGAAAGTAATACTAGAAAATGAGAAAGAGAGATAAGATTTCTAAGAAAAGTGAAGTAGAAAAGGAAGTAAAAGAGTCTGAGTTAGGTAATTGAAAGTAATAATAGAAAATGAGAAAGAGAGATAAGATTTCTAAGAAAAGTGAAGTAGAAAAGGAAGTAAAAGAGTCTGAGTTAGGTAATTGAAAGTAATAATAGAAAATGAGAAAGAGAGATAAGATTTCTAAGAAAAGTGAAGTAGAAAAGGAAGTAAAAGAGTCTGAGTTAGGTAATTGAAAGTAATAATAGAAAATGAGAAAGAGAGATATGATTTCTAAGAAAAGTGAAGTAGAAAAGGAAGTAAAAGAGTCTGAGTTAGGTAATTGAAAGTAATACTAGAAAATGAGAAAGAGAGATAAGATTTCTAAGAAAAGTGAAGTAGAAAAGGAAGTAAAAGAGTCTGAGCTAGGTAATTGAAAGTAATACTAGAAAATGAGAAAGAGAGATAAGATTTCTAAGAAAAGTGAAGTAGAAAAGCAAGTAAAAGAGTCTGAGTTAGGTAATTGAAAGTAATAATAGAAAATGAGAAAGAGAGATAAGATTTCTAAGAAAAGTGAAGTAGAAAAGGAAGTAAAAGAGTCTGAGTTAGGTAATTGAAAGTAATAATAGAAAATGAGAAAGAGAGATAAGATTTCTAAGAAAAGTGAAGTAGAAAAGGAAGTAAAAGAGTCTGAGTTAGGTAATAGAAAGTAATACTAGAAAATGAGAAAGAGAGATAAGATTTCTAAGAAAAGTGAAGTAGAAAAGGAAGTAAAAGAGTCTGAGTTAGGTAATTGAAAGTAATAATAGAAAATGAGAAAGAGAGATAAGATTTCTAAGAAAAGTGAAGTAGAAAAGGAAGTAAAAGAGTCTGAGTTAGGTAATTGAAAGTAATAATAGAAAATGAGAAAGAGAGATAAGATTTCTAAGAAAAGTGAAGTAGAAAAGGAAGTAAAAGAGTCTGAGTTAGGTAATTGAAAGTAATAATAGAAAATGAGAAAGAGAGATAAGATTTCTAAGAAAAGGAAGTAAAAGAGTCTGAGTTAGGTAATTGAATTAATAATAGAAAATGAGAAAGAGAGATAAGATTTCTAAGAAAAGTGAAGTAGAAAAGGAAGTAAAAGAGTCTGAGTTAGGTAATTGAAAGTAATAATAGAAAATGAGAAAGAGAGATAAGATTTCTAAGAAAAGTGAAGTAGAAAAGGAAGTAAAAGAGTCTGAGTTAGGTAATTGAAAGTAATAATAGAAAATGAGAAAGAGAGATAAGATTTCTAAGAAAAGTGAAGTAGAAAAGGAAGTAAAAGAGTCTGAGTTAGGTAATTGAAAGTAATAATAGAAAATGAGAAAGAGAGATAAGATTTCTAAGAAAAGGAAGTAAAAGAGTCTGAGTTAGGTAATTGAATTAATAATAGAAAATGAGAAAGAGAGATAAGATTTCTAAGAAAAGTGAAGTAGAAAAGGAAGTAAAAGAGTCTGAGTTAGGTAATTGAAAGTAATAATAGAAAATGAGAAAGAGAGATAAGATTTCTAAGAAAAGTGAAGTAGAAAAGGAAGTAAAAGAGTCTGAGTTAGGTAATTGAAAGTAATACTAGAAAATGAGAAAGAGAGATAAGATTTCTAAGAAAAGTGAAGTAGAAAAGGAAGTAAAAGAGTCTGAGTTAGGTAATTGAAAGTAATAATAGAAAATGAGAAAGAGAGATAAGATTTCTAAGAAAAGTGAAGTAGAAAAGGAAGTAAAAGAGTCTGAGTTAGGTAATTGAAAGTAATAATAGAAAATGAGAAAGAGAGATAAGATTTCTAAGAAAAGTGAAGTAGAAAAGGAAGTAAAAGAGTCTGAGTTAGGTAATTGAAAGTAATAATAGAAAATGAGAAAGAGAGATAAGATTTCTAAGAAAAGTGAAGTAGAAAAGGAAGTAAAAGAGTCTGAGTTAGGTAATTGAAAGTAATAATAGAAAATGAGAAAGAGAGATAAGATTTCTAAGAAAAGTGAAGTAGAAAAGGAAGTAAAAGAGTCTGAGTTAGGTAATTGAAAGTAATAATAGAAAATGAGAAAGAGAGATAAGATTTCTAAGAAAAGGAAGTAAAAGAGTCTGAGTTAGGTAATTGAATTAATAATAGAAAATGAGAAAGAGAGATAAGATTTCTAAGAAAAGTGAAGTAGAAAAGGAAGTAAAAGAGTCTGAGTTAGGTAATTGAAAGTAATAATAGAAAATGAGAAAGAGAGATAAGATTTCTAAGAAAAGTGAAGTAGAAAAGGAAGTAAAAGAGTCTGAGTTAGGTAATTGAAAGTAATAATAGAAAATGAGAAAGAGAGATAAGATTTCTAAGAAAAGTGAAGTAGAAAAGGAAGTAAAAGAGTCTGAGTTAGGTAATTGAAAGTAATAATAGAAAATGAGAAAGAGAGATAAGATTTCTAAGAAAAGTGAAGTAGAAAAGGAAGTAAAAGAGTCTGAGTTAGGTAATTGAAAGTAATAATAGAAAATGAGAAAGAGAGATAAGATTTCTAAGAAAAGTGAAGTAGAAAAGGAAGTAAAAGAGTCTGAGTTAGGTAATTGAAAGTAATAATAGAAAATGAGAAAGAGAGATAAGATTTCTAAGAAAAGTGAAGTAGAAAAGGAAGTAAAAGAGTCTGAGTTAGGTAATCGAAAGTAATAATAGAAAATGAGAAAGAGAGATAAGATTTCTAAGAAAAGTGAAGTAGAAAAGGAAGTAAAAGAGTCTGAGCTAGGTAATTGAAAGTAATACTAGAAAATGAGAAAGAGAGATAAGATTTCTAAGAAAAGTGAAGTAGAAAAGGAAGTAAAAGAGTCTGAGTTAGGTAATTGAAAGTAATAATAGAAAATGAGAAAGAGAGATAAGATTTCTAAGAAAAGTGAAGTAGAAAAGGAAGTAAAAGAGTCTGAGTTAGGTAATTGAAAGTAATAATAGAAAATGAGAAAGAGAGATAAGATTTCTAAGAAAAGTGAAGTAGAAAAGGAAGTAAAAGAGTCTGAGCTAGGTAATTGAAAGTAATACTAGAAAATGAGAAAGAGAGATAAGATTTCTAAGAAAAGTGAAGTAGAAAAGGAAGTAAAAGAGTCTGAGTTAGGTAATTGAAAGTAATAATAGAAAATGAGAAAGAGAGATAAGATTTCTAAGAAAAGGAAGTAAAAGAGTCTGAGTTAGGTAATTGAATTAATAATAGAAAATGAGAAAGAGAGATAAGATTTCTAAGAAAAGTGAAGTAGAAAAGGAAGTAAAAGAGTCTGAGTTAGGTAATTGAAAGTAATAATAGAAAATGAGAAAGAGAGATAAGATTTCTAAGAAAAGTGAAGTAGAAAAGGAAGTAAAAGAGTCTGAGTTAGGTAATTGAAAGTAATAATAGAAAATGAGAAAGAGAGATAAGATTTCTAAGAAAAGTGAAGTAGAAAAGGAAGTAAAAGAGTCTGAGTTAGGTAATTGAAAGTAATAATAGAAAATGAGAAAGAGAGATAAGATTTCTAAGAAAAGTGAAGTAGAAAAGGAAGTAAAAGAGTCTGAGTTAGGTAATTGAAAGTAATAATAGAAAATGAGAAAGAGAGATAAGATTTCTAAGAAAAGTGAAGTAGAAAAGGAAGTAAAAGAGTCTGAGTTAGGTAATTGAAAGTAATAATAGAAAATGAGAAAGAGAGATAAGATTTCTAAGAAAAGTGAAGTAGAAAAGGAAGTAAAAGAGTCTGAGTTAGGTAATCGAAAGTAATAATAGAAAATGAGAAAGAGAGATAAGATTTCTAAGAAAAGGAAGTAAAAGAGTCTGAGTTAGGTAATTGAATTAATAATAGAAAATGAGAAAGAGAGATAAGATTTCTAAGAAAAGTGAAGTAGAAAAGGAAGTAAAAGAGTCTGAGTTAGGTAATTGAAAGTAATAATAGAAAATGAGAAAGAGAGATAAGATTTCTAAGAAAAGTGAAGTAGAAAAGGAAGTAAAAGAGTCTGAGTTAGGTAATTGAAAGTAATACTAGAAAATGAGAAAGAGAGATAAGATTTCTAAGAAAAGTGAAGTAGAAAAGGAAGTAAAAGAGTCTGAGTTAGGTAATTGAAAGTAATAATAGAAAATGAGAAAGAGAGATAAGATTTCTAAGAAAAGTGAAGTAGAAAAGGAAGTAAAAGAGTCTGAGTTAGGTAATTGAAAGTAATAATAGAAAATGAGAAAGAGAGATAAGATTTCTAAGAAAAGTGAAGTAGAAAAGGAAGTAAAAGAGTCTGAGTTAGGTAATTGAAAGTAATAATAGAAAATGAGAAAGAGAGATAAGATTTCTAAGAAAAGTGAAGTAGAAAAGGAAGTAAAAGAGTCTGAGTTAGGTAATTGAAAGTAATAATAGAAAATGAGAAAGAGAGATAAGATTTCTAAGAAAAGTGAAGTAGAAAAGGAAGTAAAAGAGTCTGAGTTAGGTAATTGAAAGTAATAATAGAAAATGAGAAAGAGAGATAAGATTTCTAAGAAAAGGAAGTAAAAGAGTCTGAGTTAGGTAATTGAATTAATAATAGAAAATGAGAAAGAGAGATAAGATTTCTAAGAAAAGTGAAGTAGAAAAGGAAGTAAAAGAGTCTGAGTTAGGTAATTGAAAGTAATAATAGAAAATGAGAAAGAGAGATAAGATTTCTAAGAAAAGTGAAGTAGAAAAGGAAGTAAAAGAGTCTGAGTTAGGTAATTGAAAGTAATAATAGAAAATGAGAAAGAGAGATAAGATTTCTAAGAAAAGTGAAGTAGAAAAGGAAGTAAAAGAGTCTGAGTTAGGTAATTGAAAGTAATAATAGAAAATGAGAAAGAGAGATAAGATTTCTAAGAAAAGTGAAGTAGAAAAGGAAGTAAAAGAGTCTGAGTTAGGTAATAGAAAGTAATACTAGAAAATGAGAAAGAGAGATAAGATTTCTAAGAAAAGTGAGTAGAAAAGGAAGTAAAAGAGTCTGAGTTAGGTAATTGAAAGTAATAATAGAAAATGAGAAAGAGAGATAAGATTTCTAAGAAAAGTGAAGTAGAAAAGGAAGTAAAAGAGTCTGAGTTAGGTAATCGAAAGTAATAATAGAAAATGAGAAAGAGAGATAAGATTTCTAAGAAAAGTGAAGTAGAAAAGGAAGTAAAAGAGTCTGAGCTAGGTAATTGAAAGTAATACTAGAAAATGAGAAAGAGAGATAAGATTTCTAAGAAAAGTGAAGTAGAAAAGGAAGTAAAAGAGTCTGAGTTAGGTAATTGAAAGTAATAATAGAAAATGAGAAAGAGAGATAAGATTTCTAAGAAAAGTGAAGTAGAAAAGGAAGTAAAAGAGTCTGAGTTAGGTAATTGAAAGTAATAATAGAAAATGAGAAAGAGAGATAAGATTTCTAAGAAAAGTGAAGTAGAAAAGGAAGTAAAAGAGTCTGAGCTAGGTAATTGAAAGTAATACTAGAAAATGAGAAAGAGAGATAAGATTTCTAAGAAAAGTGAAGTAGAAAAGGAAGTAAAAGAGTCTGAGCTAGGTAATTGAAAGTAATACTAGAAAATGAGAAAGAGAGATAAGATTTCTAAGAAAAGTGAAGTAGAAAAGGAAGTAAAAGAGTCTGAGCTAGGTAATTGAAAGTAATACTAGAAAATGAGAAAGAGAGATAAGATTTCTAAGAAAAGTGAAGTAGAAAAGGAAGTAAAAGAGTCTGAGTTAGGTAATTGAAAGTAATAATAGAAAATGAGAAAGAGAGATAAGATTTCTAAGAAAAGTGAAGTAGAAAAGGAAGTAAAAGAGTCTGAGTTAGGTAATTGAAAGTAATAATAGAAAATGAGAAAGAGAGATAAGATTTCTAAGAAAAGTGAAGTAGAAAAGGAAGTAAAAGAGTCTGAGTTAGGTAATTGAAAGTAATAATAGAAAATGAGAAAGAGAGATATGATTTCTAAGAAAAGTGAAGTAGAAAAGGAAGTAAAAGAGTCTGAGCTAGGTAATTGAAAGTAATACTAGAAAATGAGAAAGAGAGATAAGATTTCTAAGAAAAGTGAAGTAGAAAAGGAAGTAAAAGAGTCTGAGTTAGGTAATTGAAAGTAATAATAGAAAATGAGAAAGAGAGATAAGATTTCTAAGAAAAGTGAAGTAGAAAAGGAAGTAAAAGAGTCTGAGTTAGGTAATTGAAAGTAATAATAGAAAATGAGAAAGAGAGATAAGATTTCTAAGAAAAGTGAAGTAGAAAAGGAAGTAAAAGAGTCTGAGTTAGGTAATTGAAAGTAATAATAGAAAATGAGAAAGAGAGATAAGATTTCTAAGAAAAGTGAAGTAGAAAAGGAAGTAAAAGAGTCTGAGTTAGGTAATTGAAAGTAATAATAGAAAATGAGAAAGAGAGATATGATTTCTAAGAAAAGTGAAGTAGAAAAGGAAGTAAAAGAGTCTGAGTTAGGTAATTGAAAGTAATACTAGAAAATGAGAAAGAGAGATAAGATTTCTAAGAAAAGTGAAGTAGAAAAGGAAGTAAAAGAGTCTGAGCTAGGTAATTGAAAGTAATACTAGAAAATGAGAAAGAGAGATAAGATTTCTAAGAAAAGTGAAGTAGAAAAGGAAGTAAAAGAGTCTGAGTTAGGTAATTGAAAGTAATACTAGAAAATGAGAAAGAGAGATAAGATTTCTAAGAAAAGTGAAGTAGAAAAGGAAGTAAAAGAGTCTGAGTTAGGTAATTGAAAGTAATAATAGAAAATGAGAAAGAGAGATAAGATTTCTAAGAAAAGTGAAGTAGAAAAGGAAGTAAAAGAGTCTGAGTTAGGTAATTGAAAGTAATAATAGAAAATAAGAAAGAGAGATAAGATTTCTAAGAAAAGTGAAGTAGAAAAGGAAGTAAAAGAGTCTGAGTTAGGTAATTGAAAGTAATAATAGAAAATGAGAAAGAGAGATAAGATTTCTAAGAAAAGGAAGTAAAAGAGTCTGAGTTAGGTAATTGAATTAATAATAGAAAATGAGAAAGAGAGATAAGATTTCTAAGAAAAGTGAAGTAGAAAAGGAAGTAAAAGAGTCTGAGTTAGGTAATTGAAAGTAATAATAGAAAATGAGAAAGAGAGATAAGATTTCTAAGAAAAGTGAAGTAGAAAAGGAAGTAAAAGAGTCTGAGTTAGGTAATTGAAAGTAATAATAGAAAATGAGAAAGAGAGATAAGATTTCTAAGAAAAGTGAAGTACAAAAGGAAGTAAAAGAGTCTGAGTTAGGTAATTGAAAGTAATACTAGAAAATGAGAAAGAGAGATAAGATTTCTAAGAAAAGTGAAGTAGAAAAGGAAGTAAAAGAGTCTGAGTTAGGTAATTGAAAGTAATACTAGAAAATGAGAAAGAGAGATAAGATTTCTAAGAAAAGTGAAGTAGAAAAGGAAGTAAAAGAGTCTGAGTTAGGTAATTGAAAGTAATAATAGAAAATGAGAAAGAGAGATAAGATTTCTAAGAAAAGTGAAGTAGAAAAGGAAGTAAAAGAGTCTGAGTTAGGTAATTGAAAGTAATAATAGAAAATGAGAAAGAGAGATAAGATTTCTAAGAAAAGTGAAGTACAAAAGGAAGTAAAAGAGTCTGAGTTAGGTAATTGAAAGTAATACTAGAAAATGAGAAAGAGAGATAAGATTTCTAAGAAAAGTGAAGTAGAAAAGGAAGTAAAAGAGTCTGAGTTAGGTAATTGAAAGTAATAATAGAAAATGAGAAAGAGAGATAAGATTTCTAAGAAAAGTGAAGTAGAAAAGGAAGTAAAAGAGTCTGAGTTAGGTAATTGAAAGTAATAATAGAAAATGAGAAAGAGAGATAAGATTTCTAAGAAAAGTGAAGTAGAAAAGGAAGTAAAAGAGTCTGAGTTAGGTAATTGAAAGTAATAATAGAAAATGAGAAAGAGAGATAAGATTTCTAAGAAAAGTGAAGTAGAAAAGGAAGTAAAAGAGTCTGAGTTAGGTAATTGAATTAATAATAGAAAATGAGAAAGAGAGATAAGATTTCTAAGAAAAGTGAAGTAGAAAAGGAAGTAAAAGAGTCTGAGTTAGGTAATTGAAAGTAATACTAGAAAATGAGAAAGAGAGATAAGATTTCTAAGAAAAGTGAAGTAGAAAAGGAAGTAAAAGAGTCTGAGTTAGGTAATTGAAAGTAATACTAGAAAATGAGAAAGAGAGATAAGATTTCTAAGAAAAGTGAAGTAGAAAAGGAAGTAAAAGAGTCTGAGTTAGGTTATTGAAAGTAATAATAGAAAATGAGAAAGAGAGATATGATTTCTAAGAAAAGTGAAGTAGAAAAGGAAGTAAAAGAGTCTGAGTTAGGTAATTGAAAGTAATACTAGAAAATGAGAAAGAGAGATAAGATTTCTAAGAAAAGTGAAGTAGAAAAGGAAGTAAAAGAGTCTGAGCTAGGTAATTGAAAGTAATACTAGAAAATGAGAAAGAGAGATAAGATTTCTAAGAAAAGTGAAGTAGAAAAGGAAGTAAAAGAGTCTGAGTTAGGTAATTGAAAGTAATAATAGAAAATGAGAAAGAGAGATAAGATTTCTAAGAAAAGTGAAGTAGAAAAGGAAGTAAAAGAGTCTGAGTTAGGTAATTGAAAGTAATAATAGAAAATGAGAAAGAGAGATAAGATTTCTAAGAAAAGTGAAGTAGAAAAGGAAGTAAAAGAGTCTGAGTTAGGTAATTGAAAGTAATAATAGAAAATGAGAAAGAGAGATAAGATTTCTAAGAAAAGTGAAGTAGAAAAGGAAGTAAAAGAGTCTGAGTTAGGTAATTGAAAGTAATAATAGAAAATGAGAAAGAGAGATATGATTTCTAAGAAAAGTGAAGTAGAAAAGGAAGTAAAAGAGTCTGAGTTAGGTAATTGAAAGTAATACTAGAAAATGAGAAAGAGAGATAAGATTTCTAAGAAAAGTGAAGTAGAAAAGGAAGTAAAAGAGTCTGAGCTAGGTAATTGAAAGTAATACTAGAAAATGAGAAAGAGAGATAAGATTTCTAAGAAAAGTGAAGTAGAAAAGGAAGTAAAAGAGTCTGAGTTAGGTAATTGAAAGTAATAATAGAAAATGAGAAAGAGAGATAAGATTTCTAAGAAAAGTGAAGTAGAAAAGGAAGTAAAAGAGTCTGAGTTAGGTAATTGAAAGTAATACTAGAAAATGAGAAAGAGAGATAAGATTTCTAAGAAAAGTGAAGTAGAAAAGGAA
>CAMPDV010006456.1:0-25638 GCA_946699065.1 Loxodes magnus
AAGAAAAGAAGAGTGATTTCATTTTTTAAGTGTTGAAGCTTCGATAAGATAAGAGTTATATAGATTAGTTAGTTTTAAAAGTAAAGTGAAGAAGAAAAGTAAGAAAAGAAGAGTGATTTCAGTTTTTAAGTGTTGAAGCTTCGATAAGATAAGAGTTATAAAGATTAGTTTGTTTAAAAGTAAAATGAAGAAGAAAAGTAAGAAAAGAAGAGTGATTTCAGTTTTTAAGTGTTGAAGCTTCGATAAGATAAGAGTTATAAAGATTAGTTTGTTTAAAAGTAAAGTGAAGAAGAAAAGTAAGAAAAGAAGAGTGATTTCAGTTTTTAAGTGTTGAAGCTTCGATAAGATAAGAGTTATAAAGAGTAGTTAGTTTAAAAAGTAAAGTGAAGAAGAAAAGTAAGAAAAGAAGAGTGATTTCAGTTTTTAAGTGTTGAAGCTTTGATAAGAGTAAGTAGTTAGTTTTAAAAGTAAAGAAGAAAAGTAAGAAAAGAAGAGTGTTTCAGTTTTTAAGTGTTGAAGCTTTGATAAGAGTAAGTAGTTAGTTTTAAAAGTGAAGAAGAAAAGTAAGAAAAGAAGAGTGTTTCAGTTTTTAAGTGTTGAAGCTTTGATAAGAGTAAGTAGTTAGTTTTAAAAGTAAAGAAGAAAAGTAAGAAAAGAAGAGTGATTTCAGTTTTTAAGTGTTGAAGCTTTGATAAGAGTAAGTAGTTAGTTTTAAAAGTGAAGAAGAAAAGTAAGAAAAGAAGAGTGATTTCAGTTTTTAAGTGTTGAAGCTTTGATAAGAGTAAGTAGTTAGTTTTAAAAGTAAAGAAGAAAAGTAAGAAAAGAAGAGTGATTTCAGTTTTTAAGTGTTGAAGCTTTGATAAGAGTAAGTAGTTAGTTTTAAAAGTGAAGAAGAAAAGTAAGAAAAGAAGAGTGATTTCAGTTTTTAAGTGTTGAAGCTTTGATAAGAGTAAGTAGTTAGTTTTAAAAGTAAAGAAGAAAAGTAAGAAAAGAAGAGTGATTTCAGTTTTTAAGTGTTGAAGCTTTGATAAGAGTAAGTAGTTAGTTTTAAAAGTAAAGAAGAAAAGTAAGAAAAGAAGAGTGATTTCAGTTTTTAAGTGTTGAAGCTTTGATAAGAGTAAGTAGTTAGTTTTAAAAGTAAAGAAGAAAAGTAAGAAAAGAAGAGTGATTTCAGTTTTTAAGTGTTGAAGCTTTGATAAGAGTAAGTAGTTAGTTTTAAAAGTGAAGAAGAAAAGTAAGAAAAGAAGAGTGATTTCAGTTTTTAAGTGTTGAAGCTTTGATAAGAGTAAGTAGTTAGTTTTAAAAGTAAAGAAGAAAAGTAAGAAAAGAAGAGTGATTTCAGTTTTTAAGTGTTGAAGCTTTGATAAGAGTAAGTAGTTAGTTTTAAAAGTGAAGAAGAAAAGTAAGAAAAGAAGAGTGATTTCAGTTTTTAAGTGTTGAAGCTTTGATAAGAGTAAGTAGTTAGTTTTAAAAGTAAAGAAGAAAAGTAAGAAAAGAAGAGTGATTTCAGTTTTTAAGTGTTGAAGCTTTGATAAGAGTAAGTAGTTAGTTTTAAAAGTAAAGAAGAAAAGTAAGAAAAGAAGAGTGATTTCAGTTTTTAAGTGTTGAAGCTTTGATAAGAGTAAGTAGTTAGTTTTAAAAGTAAAGAAGAAAAGTAAGAAAAGAAGAGTGATTTCAGTTTTTAAGTGTTGAAGCTTTGATAAGAGTAAGTAGTTAGTTTTAAAAGTAAAGAAGAAAAGTAAGAAAAGAAGAGTGATTTCAGTTTTTAAGTGTTGAAGCTTTGATAAGAGTAAGTTGTTAGTTTTAAAAGTAAAGAAGAAAAGTAAGAAAAGAAGAGTGATTTCAGTTTTTAAGTGTTGAAGCTTCGATAAGATAAGAGTTATAAAGATTAGTTTGTTTAAAAGTAAAGTGAAGAAGAAAAGTAAGAAAAGAAGAGTGATTTCAGTTTTTAAGTGTTGAAGCTTCGATAAGATAAGAGTTATAAAGATTAGTTATTTTAAAAGTAAAGTGAAGAAGAAAAGTAAGAAAAGAAGAGTGATTTCAGTTTTTAAGTGTTGAAGCTTTGATAAGAGTAAGTAGTTAGTTTTAAAAGTGAAGAAGAAAAGTAAGAAAAGAAGAGTGATTTCAGTTTTTAAGTGTTGAAGCTTTGATAAGAGTAAGTAGTTAGTTTTAAAAGTAAAGAAGAAAAGTAAGAAAAGAAGAGTGATTTCAGTTTTTAAGTGTTGAAGCTTTGATAAGAGTAAGTAGTTAGTTTTAAAAGTGAAGAAGAAAAGTAAGAAAAGAAGAGTGATTTCAGTTTTTAAGTGTTGAAGCTTTGATAAGAGTAAGTAGTTAGTTTTAAAAGTAAAGAAGAAAAGTAAGAAAAGAAGAGTGATTTCAGTTTTTAAGTGTTGAAGCTTTGATAAGAGTAAGTAGTTAGTTTTAAAAGTAAAGAAGAAAAGTAAGAAAAGAAGAGTGATTTCAGTTTTTAAGTGTTGAAGCTTTGATAAGAGTAAGTAGTTAGTTTTAAAAGTAAAGAAGAAAAGTAAGAAAAGAAGAGTGTTTCAGTTTTTAAGTGTTGAAGCTTTGATAAGAGTAAGTAGTTAGTTTTAAAAGTGAAGAAGAAAAGTAAGAAAAGAAGAGTGATTTCAGTTTTTAAGTGTTGAAGCTTTGATAAGAGTAAGTAGTTAGTTTTAAAAGTAAAGAAGAAAAGTAAGAAAAGAAGAGTGATTTCAGTTTTTAAGTGTTGAAGCTTTGATAAGAGTAAGTAGTTAGTTTTAAAAGTAAAGAAGAAAAGTAAGAAAAGAAGAGTGATTTCAGTTTTTAAGTGTTGAAGCTTTGATAAGAGTAAGTAGTTAGTTTTAAAAGTAAAGAAGAAAAGTAAGAAAAGAAGAGTGATTTCAGTTTTTAAGTGTTGAAGCTTTGATAAGAGTAAGTAGTTAGTTTTAAAAGTAAAGAAGAAAAGTAAGAAAAGAAGAGTGATTTCAGTTTTTAAGTGTTGAAGCTTTGATAAGAGTAAGTTGTTAGTTTTAAAAGTAAAGAAGAAAAGTAAGAAAAGAAGAGTGATTTCAGTTTTTAAGTGTTGAAGCTTCGATAAGATAAGAGTTATAAAGATTAGTTTGTTTAAAAGTAAAGTGAAGAAGAAAAGTAAGAAAAGAAGAGTGATTTCAGTTTTTAAGTGTTGAAGCTTCGATAAGATAAGAGTTATAAAGATTAGTTATTTTAAAAGTAAAGTGAAGAAGAAAAGTAAGAAAAGAAGAGTGATTTCAGTTTTTAAGTGTTGAAGCTTTGATAAGAGTAAGTAGTTAGTTTTAAAAGTGAAGAAGAAAAGTAAGAAAAGAAGAGTGATTTCAGTTTTTAAGTGTTGAAGCTTTGATAAGAGTAAGTAGTTAGTTTTAAAAGTAAAGAAGAAAAGTAAGAAAAGAAGAGTGATTTCAGTTTTTAAGTGTTGAAGCTTTGATAAGAGTAAGTAGTTAGTTTTAAAAGTGAAGAAGAAAAGTAAGAAAAGAAGAGTGATTTCAGTTTTTAAGTGTTGAAGCTTTGATAAGAGTAAGTAGTTAGTTTTAAAAGTAAAGAAGAAAAGTAAGAAAAGAAGAGTGATTTCAGTTTTTAAGTGTTGAAGCTTTGATAAGAGTAAGTAGTTAGTTTTAAAAGTAAAGAAGAAAAGTAAGAAAAGAAGAGTGATTTCAGTTTTTAAGTGTTGAAGCTTTGATAAGAGTAAGTAGTTAGTTTTAAAAGTAAAGAAGAAAAGGAAGAAAAGAAGAGTGATTTCAGTTTTTAAGTGTTGAAGCTTTGATAAGAGTAAGTAGTTAGTTTTAAAAGTGAAGAAGAAAAGTAAGAAAAGAAGAGTGATTTCAGTTTTTAAGTGTTGAAGCTTTGATAAGAGTAAGTAGTTAGTTTTAAAAGTAAAGAAGAAAAGTAAGAAAAGAAGAGTGATTTCAGTTTTTAAGTGTTGAAGCTTTGATAAGAGTAAGTAGTTAGTTTTAAAAGTGAAGAAGAAAAGTAAGAAAAGAAGAGTGATTTCAGTTTTTAAGTGTTGAAGCTTTGATAAGAGTAAGTAGTTAGTTTTAAAAGTAAAGAAGAAAAGTAAGAAAAGAAGAGTGATTTCAGTTTTTAAGTGTTGAAGCTTTGATAAGAGTAAGTAGTTAGTTTTAAAAGTAAAGAAGAAAAGTAAGAAAAGAAGAGTGATTTCAGTTTTTAAGTGTTGAAGCTTTGATAAGAGTAAGTAGTTAGTTTTAAAAGTAAAGAAGAAAAGTAAGAAAAGAAGAGTGATTTCAGTTTTTAAGTGTTGAAGCTTTGATAAGAGTAAGTAGTTAGTTTTAAAAGTAAAGAAGAAAAGTAAGAAAAGAAGAGTGATTTCAGTTTTTAAGTGTTGAAGCTTTGATAAGAGTAAAGATTGTTAGTTTTAAAAGTAGTGAAGAAGAAAAGTAAGAAAAGAAGAGTGATTTCAGTTTTTAAGTGTTGAAGCTTCGATAAGATAAGAGTTATAAAGATTAGTTTGTTTAAAAGTAAAGTGAAGAAGAAAAGTAAGAAAAGAAGAGTGATTTCAGTTTTTAAGTGTTGAAGCTTCGATAAGATAAGAGTTATAAAGATTAGTTAGTTTAAAAAGTAAAGTGAAGAAGAAAAGTAAGAAAAGAAGAGTGATTTCAGTTTTTAAGTGTTGAAGCTTCGATAAGATAAGAGTTATAAAGATTAGTTAGTTTTAAAAGTAAAGTGAAGAAGAAAAGTAAGAAAAGAAGAGTGATTTCAGTTTTTAAGTGTTGAAGCTTCGATAAGATAAGAGTATAAAGTTAGTTTTTTAAAAGTAAAGTGAAGAAGAAAAGTAAGAAAAGAAGAGTGATTTCAGTTTTTAAGTGTTGAAGCTTTGATAAGAGTAAGTAGTTAGTTTTAAAAGTAAAGAAGAAAAGTAAGAAAAGAAGAGTGATTTCAGTTTTTAAGTGTTGAAGCTTTGATAAGAGTAAGTAGTTAGTTTTAAAAGTAAAGAAGAAAAGTAAGAAAAGAAGAGTGATTTCAGTTTTTAAGTGTTGAAGCTTTGATAAGAGTAAGTAGTTAGTTTTAAAAGTGAAGAATAAAAAGTAAGAAAAGAAGAGTGATTTCAGTTTTTAAGTGTTGAAGCTTTGATAAGAGTAAGTAGTTAGTTTTAAAAGTAAAGAAGAAAAGTAAGAAAAGAAGAGTGATTTCAGTTTTTAAGTGTTGAAGCTTTGATAAGAGTAAGTAGTTAGTTTTAAAAGTAAAGAAGAAAAGTAAGAAAAGAAGAGTGATTTCAGTTTTTAAGTGTTGAAGCTTTGATAAGAGTAAGTAGTTAGTTTTAAAAGTGAAGAAGAAAAGTAAGAAAAGAAGAGTGATTTCAGTTTTTAAGTGTTGAAGCTTTGATAAGAGTAAGTAGTTAGTTTTAAAAGTGAAGAAGAAAAGTAAGAAAAGAAGAGTGATTTCAGTTTTTAAGTGTTGAAGCTTCGATAAGATAAGAGTTATAAAGATTAGTTGTTTAAAAGTAAAGTGAAGAAGAAAAGTAAGAAAAGAAGAGTGATTTCAGTTTTTAAGTGTTGAAGCTTCGATAAGATAAGAGTTATAAAGAGTAGTTAGTTTAAAAAGTAAAGTGAAGAAGAAAAGTAAGAAAAGAAGAGTGATTTCAGTTTTTAAGTGTTGAAGCTTTGATAAGAGTAAAGTAGTTAGTTTTAAAAGTAAAGAAGAAAAGTAAGAAAAGAAGAGTGATTTCAGTTTTTAAGTGTTGAAGCTTTGATAAGAGTTATAAAGTAGTTATTTTAAAAGTGAAGAAGAAAAGTAAGAAAAGAAGAGTGATTTCAGTTTTTAAGTGTTGAAGCTTTGATAAGAGTAAGTAGTTAGTTTTAAAAGTAAAGAAGAAAAGTAAGAAAAGAAGAGTGATTTCAGTTTTTAAGTGTTGAAGCTTTGATAAGAGTAAGTAGTTAGTTTTAAAAGTGAAGAAGAAAAGTAAGAAAAGAAGAGTGATTTCAGTTTTTAAGTGTTGAAGCTTTGATAAGAGTAAGTAGTTAGTTTTAAAAGTAAAGAAGAAAAGTAAGAAAAGAAGAGTGATTTCAGTTTTTAAGTGTTGAAGCTTTGATAAGAGTAAGTAGTTAGTTTTAAAAGTGAAGAAGAAAAGTAAGAAAAGAAGAGTGTTTCAGTTTTTAAGTGTTGAAGCTTTGATAAGAGTAAGTAGTTAGTTTTAAAAGTGAAGAAGAAAAGTAAGAAAAGAAGAGTGATTTCAGTTTTTAAGTGTTGAAGCTTTGATAAGAGTAAGTAGTTAGTTTTAAAAGTGAAGAAGAAAAGTAAGAAAAGAAGAGTGATTTCAGTTTTTAAGTGTTGAAGCTTCGATAAGATAAGAGTTATAAAGATTAGTTATTTTAAAAGTAAAGTGAAGAAGAAAAGTAAGAAAAGAAGAGTGATTTCAGTTTTTAAGTGTTGAAGCTTCGATAAGATAAGAGTTATAAAGAGTAGTTAGTTTAAAAAGTAAAGTGAAGAAGAAAAGTAAGAAAAGAAGAGTGATTTCAGTTTTTAAGTGTTGAAGCTTCGATAAGATAAGAGTTATAAAGATTAGTTATTTTAAAAGTAAAGTGAAGAAGAAAAGTAAGAAAAGAAGAGTGATTTCAGTTTTTAAGTGTTGAAGCTTCGATAAGATAAGAGTTATAAAGATTAGTTTGTTTAAAAGTAAAGTGAAGAAGAAAAGTAAGAAAAGAAGAGTGATTTCAGTTTTTAAGTGTTGAAGCTTCGATAAGATAAGAGTTATAAAGAGTTAGTATTAAAAGTAAAGTGAAGAAGAAAAGTAAGAAAAGAAGAGTGATTTCAGTTTTTAAGTGTTGAAGCTTCGATAAGATAAGAGTTATAAAGAGTAGTTAGTTTAAAAAGTAAAGTGAAGAAGAAAAGTAAGAAAAGAAGAGTGATTTCAGTTTTTAAGTGTTGAAGCTTCGATAAGATAAGAGTTATAAAGAGTAGTTAGTTTAAAAAGTAAAGTGAAGAAGAAAAGTAAGAAAAGAAGAGTGATTTCAGTTTTTAAGTGTTGAAGCTTCGATAAGATAAGAGTTATAAAGATTAGTTTGTTTAAAAGTAAAGTAAAGAAGAAAAGTAAGAAAAGAAGAGTGATTTCAGTTTTTAAGTGTTGAAGCTTTGATAAGAGTAAGTAGTTAGTTTTAAAAGTAAAGAAGAAAAGTAAGAAAAGAAGAGTGATTTCAGTTTTTAAGTGTTGAAGCTTTGATAAGAGTAAGTAGTTAGTTTTAAAAGTAAAGAAGAAAAGTAAGAAAAGAAGAGTGATTTCAGTTTTTAAGTGTTGAAGCTTTGATAAGAGTAAGTTGTTAGTTTTAAAAGTGAAGAAGAAAAGTAAGAAAAGAAGAGTGATTTCAGTTTTTAAGTGTTGAAGCTTCGATAAGATAAGAGTTATAAAGATTAGTTTGTTTAAAAGTAAAGTGAAGAAGAAAAGTAAGAAAAGAAGAGTGATTTCAGTTTTTAAGTGTTGAAGCTTCGATAAGATAAGAGTTATAAAGATTAGTTATTTTAAAAGTAAAGTGAAGAAGAAAAGTAAGAAAAGAAGAGTGATTTCAGTTTTTAAGTGTTGAAGCTTTGATAAGAGTAAGTAGTTAGTTTTAAAAGTGAAGAAGAAAAGTAAGAAAAGAAGAGTGATTTCAGTTTTTAAGTGTTGAAGCTTTGATAAGAGTAAGTAGTTAGTTTTAAAAGTAAAGAAGAAAAGTAAGAAAAGAAGAGTGATTTCAGTTTTTAAGTGTTGAAGCTTTGATAAGAGTAAGTAGTTAGTTTTAAAAGTGAAGAAGAAAAGTAAGAAAAGAAGAGTGATTTCAGTTTTTAAGTGTTGAAGCTTTGATAAGAGTAAGTAGTTAGTTTTAAAAGTAAAGAAGAAAAGTAAGAAAAGAAGAGTGATTTCAGTTTTTAAGTGTTGAAGCTTTGATAAGAGTAAGTAGTTAGTTTTAAAAGTAAAGAAGAAAAGTAAGAAAAGAAGAGTGATTTCAGTTTTTAAGTGTTGAAGCTTTGATAAGAGTAAGTAGTTAGTTTTAAAAGTAAAGAAGAAAAGGAAGAAAAGAAGAGTGATTTCAGTTTTTAAGTGTTGAAGCTTTGATAAGAGTAAGTAGTTAGTTTTAAAAGTGAAGAAGAAAAGTAAGAAAAGAAGAGTGATTTCAGTTTTTAAGTGTTGAAGCTTTGATAAGAGTAAGTAGTTAGTTTTAAAAGTAAAGAAGAAAAGTAAGAAAAGAAGAGTGATTTCAGTTTTTAAGTGTTGAAGCTTTGATAAGAGTAAGTAGTTAGTTTTAAAAGTGAAGAAGAAAAGTAAGAAAAGAAGAGTGATTTCAGTTTTTAAGTGTTGAAGCTTTGATAAGAGTAAGTAGTTAGTTTTAAAAGTAAAGAAGAAAAGTAAGAAAAGAAGAGTGATTTCAGTTTTTAAGTGTTGAAGCTTTGATAAGAGTAAGTAGTTAGTTTTAAAAGTAAAGAAGAAAAGTAAGAAAAGAAGAGTGATTTCAGTTTTTAAGTGTTGAAGCTTTGATAAGAGTAAGTAGTTAGTTTTAAAAGTAAAGAAGAAAAGTAAGAAAAGAAGAGTGATTTCAGTTTTTAAGTGTTGAAGCTTTGATAAGAGTAAGTAGTTAGTTTTAAAAGTAAAGAAGAAAAGTAAGAAAAGAAGAGTGATTTCAGTTTTTAAGTGTTGAAGCTTTGATAAGAGTAAGTTGTTAGTTTTAAAAGTAAAGAAGAAAAGTAAGAAAAGAAGAGTGATTTCAGTTTTTAAGTGTTGAAGCTTCGATAAGATAAGAGTTATAAAGATTAGTTTGTTTAAAAGTAAAGTGAAGAAGAAAAGTAAGAAAAGAAGAGTGATTTCAGTTTTTAAGTGTTGAAGCTTCGATAAGATAAGAGTTATAAAGATTAGTTATTTTAAAAGTAAAGTGAAGAAGAAAAGTAAGAAAAGAAGAGTGATTTCAGTTTTTAAGTGTTGAAGCTTCGATAAGATAAGAGTTATAAAGATTAGTTATTTTAAAAGTAAAGTGAAGAAGAAAAGTAAGAAAAGAAGAGTGATTTCAGTTTTTAAGTGTTGAAGCTTCGATAAGATAAGAGTTATAAAGATTAGTTTGTTTAAAAGTAAAGTGAAGAAGAAAAGTAAGAAAAGAAGAGTGATTTCAGTTTTTAAGTGTTGAAGCTTTGATAAGAGTAAGTAGTTAGTTTTAAAAGTGAAGAAGAAAAGTAAGAAAAGAAGAGTGATTTCAGTTTTTAAGTGTTGAAGCTTTGATAAGAGTAAGTAGTTAGTTTTAAAAGTAAAGAAGAAAAGTAAGAAAAGAAGAGTGATTTCAGTTTTTAAGTGTTGAAGCTTTGATAAGAGTAAGTAGTTAGTTTTAAAAGTGAAGAAGAAAAGTAAGAAAAGAAGAGTGATTTCAGTTTTTAAGTGTTGAAGCTTTGATAAGAGTAAGTAGTTAGTTTTAAAAGTAAAGAAGAAAAGTAAGAAAAGAAGAGTGATTTCAGTTTTTAAGTGTTGAAGCTTTGATAAGAGTAAGTAGTTAGTTTTAAAAGTAAAGAAGAAAAGTAAGAAAAGAAGAGTGATTTCAGTTTTTAAGTGTTGAAGCTTTGATAAGAGTAAGTAGTTAGTTTTAAAAGTAAAGAAGAAAAGTAAGAAAAGAAGAGTGATTTCAGTTTTTAAGTGTTGAAGCTTTGATAAGAGTAAGTAGTTAGTTTTAAAAGTGAAGAAGAAAAGTAAGAAAAGAAGAGTGATTTCAGTTTTTAAGTGTTGAAGCTTCGATAAGATAAGAGTTATAAAGATTAGTTTGTTTAAAAGTAAAGTGAAGAAGAAAAGTAAGAAAAGAAGAGTGATTTCAGTTTTTAAGTGTTGAAGCTTCGATAAGATAAGAGTTATAAAGAGTAGTTAGTTTAAAAAGTAAAGTGAAGAAGAAAAGTAAGAAAAGAAGAGTGATTTCAGTTTTTAAGTGTTGAAGCTTTGATAAGAGTAAGTAGTTAGTTTTAAAAGTAAAGAAGAAAAGTAAGAAAAGAAGAGTGATTTCAGTTTTTAAGTGTTGAAGCTTTGATAAGAGTAAGTAGTTAGTTTTAAAAGTGAAGAAGAAAAGTAAGAAAAGAAGAGTGATTTCAGTTTTTAAGTGTTGAAGCTTTGATAAGAGTAAGTAGTTAGTTTTAAAAGTAAAGAAGAAAAGTAAGAAAAGAAGAGTGATTTCAGTTTTTAAGTGTTGAAGCTTTGATAAGAGTAAGTAGTTAGTTTTAAAAGTGAAGAAGAAAAGTAAGAAAAGAAGAGTGATTTCAGTTTTTAAGTGTTGAAGCTTTGATAAGAGTAAGTAGTTAGTTTTAAAAGTAAAGAAGAAAAGTAAGAAAAGAAGAGTGATTTCAGTTTTTAAGTGTTGAAGCTTTGATAAGAGTAAGTAGTTAGTTTTAAAAGTGAAGAAGAAAAGTAAGAAAAGAAGAGTGTTTCAGTTTTTAAGTGTTGAAGCTTTGATAAGAGTAAGTAGTTAGTTTTAAAAGTGAAGAAGAAAAGTAAGAAAAGAAGAGTGATTTCAGTTTTTAAGTGTTGAAGCTTTGATAAGAGTAAGTAGTTAGTTTTAAAAGTGAAGAAGAAAAGTAAGAAAAGAAGAGTGATTTCAGTTTTTAAGTGTTGAAGCTTCGATAAGATAAGAGTTATAAAGATTAGTTATTTTAAAAGTAAAGTGAAGAAGAAAAGTAAGAAAAGAAGAGTGATTTCAGTTTTTAAGTGTTGAAGCTTCGATAAGATAAGAGTTATAAAGAGTAGTTAGTTTAAAAAGTAAAGTGAAGAAGAAAAGTAAGAAAAGAAGAGTGATTTCAGTTTTTAAGTGTTGAAGCTTCGATAAGATAAGAGTTATAAAGATTAGTTATTTTAAAAGTAAAGTGAAGAAGAAAAGTAAGAAAAGAAGAGTGATTTCAGTTTTTAAGTGTTGAAGCTTCGATAAGATAAGAGTTATAAAGATTAGTTTGTTTAAAAGTAAAGTGAAGAAGAAAAGTAAGAAAAGAAGAGTGATTTCAGTTTTTAAGTGTTGAAGCTTCGATAAGATAAGAGTTATAAAGAGTATTAGTATTAAAAGTAAAGTGAAGAAGAAAAGTAAGAAAAGAAGAGTGATTTCAGTTTTTAAGTGTTGAAGCTTCGATAAGATAAGAGTTATAAAGAGTAGTTAGTTTAAAAAGTAAAGTGAAGAAGAAAAGTAAGAAAAGAAGAGTGATTTCAGTTTTTAAGTGTTGAAGCTTCGATAAGATAAGAGTTATAAAGAGTAGTTAGTTTAAAAAGTAAAGTGAAGAAGAAAAGTAAGAAAAGAAGAGTGATTTCAGTTTTTAAGTGTTGAAGCTTCGATAAGATAAGAGTTATAAAGATTAGTTTGTTTAAAAGTAAAGTGAAGAAGAAAAGTAAGAAAAGAAGAGTGATTTCAGTTTTTAAGTGTTGAAGCTTTGATAAGAGTAAGTAGTTAGTTTTAAAAGTAAAGAAGAAAAGTAAGAAAAGAAGAGTGATTTCAGTTTTTAAGTGTTGAAGCTTTGATAAGAGTAAGTAGTTAGTTTTAAAAGTGAAGAAGAAAAGTAAGAAAAGAAGAGTGATTTCAGTTTTTAAGTGTTGAAGCTTTGATAAGAGTAAGTAGTTAGTTTTAAAAGTAAAGAAGAAAAGTAAGAAAAGAAGAGTGATTTCAGTTTTTAAGTGTTGAAGCTTTGATAAGAGTAAGTAGTTAGTTTTAAAAGTAAAGAAGAAAAGTAAGAAAAGAAGAGTGATTTCAGTTTTTAAGTGTTGAAGCTTTGATAAGAGTAAGTAGTTAGTTTTAAAAGTAAAGAAGAAAAGTAAGAAAAGAAGAGTGATTTCAGTTTTTAAGTGTTGAAGCTTTGATAAGAGTAAGTAGTTAGTTTTAAAAGTGAAGAAGAAAAGTAAGAAAAGAAGAGTGATTTCAGTTTTTAAGTGTTGAAGCTTCGATAAGATAAGAGTTATAAAGATTAGTTTGTTTAAAAGTAAAGTGAAGAAGAAAAGTAAGAAAAGAAGAGTGATTTCAGTTTTTAAGTGTTGAAGCTTCGATAAGATAAGAGTTATAAAGAGTAGTTAGTTTAAAAAGTAAAGTGAAGAAGAAAAGTAAGAAAAGAAGAGTGATTTCAGTTTTTAAGTGTTGAAGCTTTGATAAGAGTAAGTAGTTAGTTTTAAAAGTAAAGAAGAAAAGTAAGAAAAGAAGAGTGATTTCAGTTTTTAAGTGTTGAAGCTTTGATAAGAGTAAGTAGTTAGTTTTAAAAGTGAAGAAGAAAAGTAAGAAAAGAAGAGTGATTTCAGTTTTTAAGTGTTGAAGCTTTGATAAGAGTAAGTAGTTAGTTTTAAAAGTAAAGAAGAAAAGTAAGAAAAGAAGAGTGATTTCAGTTTTTAAGTGTTGAAGCTTTGATAAGAGTAAGTAGTTAGTTTTAAAAGTAAAGAAGAAAAGTAAGAAAAGAAGAGTGATTTCAGTTTTTAAGTGTTGAAGCTTTGATAAGAGTAAGTAGTTAGTTTTAAAAGTAAAGAAGAAAAGTAAGAAAAGAAGAGTGATTTCAGTTTTTAAGTGTTGAAGCTTTGATAAGAGTAAGTAGTTAGTTTTAAAAGTGAAGAAGAAAAGTAAGAAAAGAAGAGTGTTTCAGTTTTTAAGTGTTGAAGCTTTGATAAGAGTAAGTAGTTAGTTTTAAAAGTAAAGAAGAAAAGTAAGAAAAGAAGAGTGATTTCAGTTTTTAAGTGTTGAAGCTTTGATAAGAGTAAGTAGTTAGTTTTAAAAGTAAAGAAGAAAAGTAAGAAAAGAAGAGTGATTTCAGTTTTTAAGTGTTGAAGCTTCGATATGATAAGAGTTATAAAGATTAGTTATTTTAAAAGTAAAGTGAAGAAGAAAAGTAAGAAAAGAAGAGTGATTTCAGTTTTTAAGTGTTGAAGCTTCGATAAGATAAGAGTTATAAAGAGTAGTTAGTTTAAAAAGTAAAGTGAAGAAGAAAAGTAAGAAAAGAAGAGTGATTTCAGTTTTTAAGTGTTGAAGCTTCGATAAGATAAGAGTTATAAAGATTAGTTATTTTAAAAGTAAAGTGAAGAAGAAAAGTAAGAAAAGAAGAGTGATTTCAGTTTTTAAGTGTTGAAGCTTCGATAAGATAAGAGTTATAAAGATTAGTTTGTTTAAAAGTAAAGTGAAGAAGAAAAGTAAGAAAAGAAGAGTGATTTCAGTTTTTAAGTGTTGAAGCTTCGATAAGATAAGAGTTATAAAGAGTAGTTAGTTTAAAAAGTAAAGTGAAGAAGAAAAGTAAGAAAAGAAGAGTGATTTCAGTTTTTAAGTGTTGAAGCTTTGATAAGAGTAAGTAGTTAGTTTTAAAAGTAAAGAAGAAAAGTAAGAAAAGAAGAGTGATTTCAGTTTTTAAGTGTTGAAGCTTTGATAAGAGTAAGTAGTTAGTTTTAAAAGTGAAGAAGAAAAGTAAGAAAAGAAGAGTGATTTCAGTTTTTAAGTGTTGAAGCTTTGATAAGAGTAAGTAGTTAGTTTTAAAAGTGAAGAAGAAAAGTAAGAAAAGAAGAGTGATTTCAGTTTTTAAGTGTTGAAGCTTTGATAAGAGTAAGTAGTTAGTTTTAAAAGTAAAGAAGAAAAGTAAGAAAAGAAGAGTGATTTCAGTTTTTAAGTGTTGAAGCTTTGATAAGAGTAAGTAGTTAGTTTTAAAAGTAAAGAAGAAAAGTAAGAAAAGAAGAGTGATTTCAGTTTTTAAGTGTTGAAGCTTTGATAAGAGTAAGTAGTTAGTTTTAAAAGTGAAGAAGAAAAGTAAGAAAAGAAGAGTGATTTCAGTTTTTAAGTGTTGAAGCTTTGATAAGAGTAAGTAGTTAGTTTTAAAAGTAAAGAAGAAAAGTTAGAAAAGAAGAGTGATTTCAGTTTTTAAGTGTTGAAGCTTTGATAAGAGTAAGTAGTTAGTTTTAAAAGTGAAGAAGAAAAGTAAGAAAAGAAGAGTGATTTCAGTTTTTAAGTGTTGAAGCTTCGATAAGATAAGAGTTATAAAGAGTATTAGTATTAAAAGTAAAGTGAAGAAGAAAAGTAAGAAAAGAAGAGTGATTTCAGTTTTTAAGTGTTGAAGCTTCGATAAGATAAGAGTTATAAAGAGTAGTTAGTTTAAAAAGTAAAGTGAAGAAGAAAAGTAAGAAAAGAAGAGTGATTTCAGTTTTTAAGTGTTGAAGCTTCGATAAGATAAGAGTTATAAAGAGTAGTTAGTTTAAAAAGTAAAGTGAAGAAGAAAAGTAAGAAAAGAAGAGTGATTTCAGTTTTTAAGTGTTGAAGCTTCGATAAAATAAGAGTTATAAAGAGTAGTTAGTATTAAAAGTAAAGTGAAGAAGAAAAGTAAGAAAAGAAGAGTGATTTCAGTTTTTAAGTGTTGAAGCTTCGATAAGATAAGAGTTATAAAGATTAGTTATTTTAAAAGTAAAGTGAAGAAGAAAAGTAAGAAAAGAAGAGTGATTTCAGTTTTTAAGTGTTGAAGCTTCGATAAGATAAGAGTTATAAAGATTAGTTATTTTAAAAGTAAAGTGAAGAAGAAAAGTAAGAAAAGAAGAGTGATTTCAGTTTTTAAGTGTTGAAGCTTCGATAAGATAAGAGTTATAAAGATTAGTTATTTTAAAAGTAAAGTGAAGAAGAAAAGTAAGAAAAGAAGAGTGATTTCAGTTTTTAAGTGTTGAAGCTTCGATAAGATAAGAGTTATAAAGATTAGTTATTTTAAAAGTAAAGTGAAGAAGAAAAGTAAGAAAAGAAGAGTGATTTCAGTTTTTAAGTGTTGAAGCTTCGATAAGATAAGAGTTATAAAGATTAGTTTGTTTAAAAGTAAAGTGAAGAAGAAAAGTAAGAAAAGAAGAGTGATTTCAGTTTTTAAGTGTTGAAGCTTCGATAAGATAAGAGTTATAAAGATTAGTTAGTTTTAAAAGTAAAGTGAAGAAGAAAAGTAAGAAAAGAAGAGTGATTTCAGTTTTTAAGTGTTGAAGCTTCGATAAGATAAGAGTTATAAAGAGTAGTTAGTTTAAAAGTAAAGTGAAGAAGAAAAGTAAGAAAAGAAGAGTGATTTCAGTTTTTAAGTGTTGAAGCTTCGATAAGATAAGAGTTATAAAGAGTAGTTAGTTTAAAAAGTAAAGTGAAGAAGAAAAGTAAGAAAAGAAGAGTGATTTCAGTTTTTAAGTGTTGAAGCTTCGATAAGATAAGAGTTATAAAGATTAGTTTGTTTAAAAGTAAAGTGAAGAAGAAAAGTAAGAAAAGAAGAGTGATTTCAGTTTTTAAGTGTTGAAGCTTTGATAAGAGTAAGTAGTTAGTTTTAAAAGTAAAGAAGAAAAGTAAGAAAAGAAGAGTGATTTCAGTTTTTAAGTGTTGAAGCTTTGATAAGAGTAAGTAGTTAGTTTTAAAAGTGAAGAAGAAAAGTAAGAAAAGAAGAGTGATTTCAGTTTTTAAGTGTTGAAGCTTTGATAAGAGTAAGTAGTTAGTTTTAAAAGTAAAGAAGAAAAGTAAGAAAAGAAGAGTGATTTCAGTTTTTAAGTGTTGAAGCTTTGATAAGAGTAAGTAGTTAGTTTTAAAAGTAAAGAAGAAAAGTAAGAAAAGAAGAGTGATTTCAGTTTTTAAGTGTTGAAGCTTTGATAAGAGTAAGTAGTTAGTTTTAAAAGTAAAGAAGAAAAGTAAGAAAAGAAGAGTGATTTCAGTTTTTAAGTGTTGAAGCTTTGATAAGAGTAAGTAGTTAGTTTTAAAAGTGAAGAAGAAAAGTAAGAAAAGAAGAGTGATTTCAGTTTTTAAGTGTTGAAGCTTCGATAAGATAAGAGTTATAAAGATTAGTTTGTTTAAAAGTAAAGTGAAGAAGAAAAGTAAGAAAAGAAGAGTGATTTCAGTTTTTAAGTGTTGAAGCTTCGATAAGATAAGAGTTATAAAGAGTAGTTAGTTTAAAAAGTAAAGTGAAGAAGAAAAGTAAGAAAAGAAGAGTGATTTCAGTTTTTAAGTGTTGAAGCTTTGATAAGAGTAAGTAGTTAGTTTTAAAAGTAAAGAAGAAAAGTAAGAAAAGAAGAGTGATTTCAGTTTTTAAGTGTTGAAGCTTTGATAAGAGTAAGTAGTTAGTTTTAAAAGTGAAGAAGAAAAGTAAGAAAAGAAGAGTGATTTCAGTTTTTAAGTGTTGAAGCTTTGATAAGAGTAAGTAGTTAGTTTTAAAAGTAAAGAAGAAAAGTAAGAAAAGAAGAGTGATTTCAGTTTTTAAGTGTTGAAGCTTTGATAAGAGTAAGTAGTTAGTTTTAAAAGTAAAGAAGAAAAGTAAGAAAAGAAGAGTGATTTCAGTTTTTAAGTGTTGAAGCTTTGATAAGAGTAAGTAGTTAGTTTTAAAAGTAAAGAAGAAAAGTAAGAAAAGAAGAGTGATTTCAGTTTTTAAGTGTTGAAGCTTTGATAAGAGTAAGTAGTTAGTTTTAAAAGTAAAGAAGAAAAGTAAGAAAAGAAGAGTGATTTCAGTTTTTAAGTGTTGAAGCTTTGATAAGAGTAAGTAGTTAGTTTTAAAAGTGAAGAAGAAAAGTAAGAAAAGAAGAGTGATTTCAGTTTTTAAGTGTTGAAGCTTTGATAAGAGTAAGTAGTTAGTTTTAAAAGTGAAGAAGAAAAGTAAGAAAAGAAGAGTGATTTCAGTTTTTAAGTGTTGAAGCTTCGATTGATAAGAGTTATAAAGATTAGTTATTTTAAAAGTAAAGTGAAGAAGAAAAGTAAGAAAAGAAGAGTGATTTCAGTTTTTAAGTGTTGAAGCTTCGATAAGATAAGAGTTATAAAGAGTAGTTAGTTTAAAAGTAAAGTGAAGAAGAAAAGTAAGAAAAGAAGAGTGATTTCAGTTTTTAAGTGTTGAAGCTTCGATAAGATAAGAGTTATAAAGATTAGTTATTTTAAAAGTAAAGTGAAGAAGAAAAGTAAGAAAAGAAGAGTGATTTCAGTTTTTAAGTGTTGAAGCTTCGATAAGATAAGAGTTATAAAGATTAGTTTGTTTAAAAGTAAAGTGAAGAAGAAAAGTAAGAAAAGAAGAGTGATTTCAGTTTTTAAGTGTTGAAGCTTCGATAAGATAAGAGTTATAAAGAGTAGTTAGTTTAAAAAGTAAAGTGAAGAAGAAAAGTAAGAAAAGAAGAGTGATTTCAGTTTTTAAGTGTTGAAGCTTTGATAAGAGTAAGTAGTTAGTTTTAAAAGTAAAGAAGAAAAGTAAGAAAAGAAGAGTGATTTCAGTTTTTAAGTGTTGAAGCTTTGATAAGAGTAAGTAGTTAGTTTTAAAAGTGAAGAAGAAAAGTAAGAAAAGAAGAGTGATTTCAGTTTTTAAGTGTTGAAGCTTTGATAAGAGTAAGTAGTTAGTTTTAAAAGTGAAGAAGAAAAGTAAGAAAAGAAGAGTGATTTCAGTTTTTAAGTGTTGAAGCTTTGATAAGAGTAAGTAGTTAGTTTTAAAAGTGAAGAAGAAAAGTAAGAAAAGAAGAGTGATTTCAGTTTTTAAGTGTTGAAGCTTTGATAAGAGTAAGTAGTTAGTTTTAAAAGTAAAGAAGAAAAGTAAGAAAAGAAGAGTGATTTCAGTTTTTAAGTGTTGAAGCTTTGATAAGAGTAAGTAGTTAGTTTTAAAAGTGAAGAAGAAAAGTAAGAAAAGAAGAGTGATTTCAGTTTTTAAGTGTTGAAGCTTTGATAAGAGTAAGTAGTTAGTTTTAAAAGTAAAGAAGAAAAGTAAGAAAAGAAGAGTGATTTCAGTTTTTAAGTGTTGAAGCTTTGATAAGAGTAAGTAGTTAGTTTTAAAAGTGAAGAAGAAAAGTAAGAAAAGAAGAGTGATTTCAGTTTTTAAGTGTTGAAGCTTCGATAAGATAAGAGTTATAAAGAGTTAGTTAAAAGTAAAGTGAAGAAGAAAAGTAAGAAAAGAAGAGTGATTTCAGTTTTTAAGTGTTGAAGCTTCGATAAGATAAGAGTTATAAAAGTAGTTAGTTTAAAAAGTAAAGTGAAGAAGAAAAAAGAAGAGTGATTTCAGTTTTTAAGTGTTGAAGCTTCGATAAGATAAGAGTTATAAAGATTAGTTATTTTAAAAGTAAAGTGAAGAAGAAAAGTAAGAAAAGAAGAGTGATTTCAGTTTTTAAGTGTTGAAGCTTCGATAAGATAAGAGTTATAAAGATTAGTTAGTTTAAAAGTAAAGTGAAGAAGAAAAGTAAGAAAAGAAGAGTGATTTCAGTTTTTAAGTGTTGAAGCTTCGATAAGATAAGAGTTATAAAGATTAGTTATTTTAAAAGTAAAGTGAAGAAGAAAAGTAAGAAAAGAAGAGTGATTTCAGTTTTTAAGTGTTGAAGCTTTGATAAGATAAGAGTAAGAAAAGAAAGTAGTTAGTTTTAAAAAGTGAAGAAGAAAAGTAAGAAAAGAAGAGTGATTTCAGTTTTTAAGTGTTGAAGCTTTGATAAGAGTAAGTAGTTAGTTTTAAAAGTAAAGAAGAAAAGTAAGAAAAGAAGAGTGATTTCAGTTTTTAAGTGTTGAAGCTTTGATAAGAGTAAGTAGTTAGTTTTAAAAGTGAAGAAGAAAAGTAAGAAAAGAAGAGTGATTTCAGTTTTTAAGTGTTGAAGCTTTGATAAGAGTAAGTAGTTAGTTTTAAAAGTAAAGAAGAAAAGTAAGAAAAGAAGAGTGATTTCAGTTTTTAAGTGTTGAAGCTTTGATAAGAGTAAGTAGTTAGTTTTAAAAGTGAAGAAGAAAAGTAAGAAAAGAAGAGTGATTTCAGTTTTTAAGTGTTGAAGCTTTGATAAGAGTAAGTAGTTAGTTTTAAAAGTGAAGAAGAAAAGTAAGAAAAGAAGAGTGATTTCAGTTTTTAAGTGTTGAAGCTTTGATAAGAGTAAGTAGTTAGTTTTAAAAGTGAAGAAGAAAAGTAAGAAAAGAAGAGTGATTTCAGTTTTTAAGTGTTGAAGCTTTGATAAGAGTAAGTAGTTAGTTTTAAAAGTAAAGAAGAAAAGTAAGAAAAGAAGAGTGATTTCAGTTTTTAAGTGTTGAAGCTTTGATAAGAGTAAGTAGTTAGTTTTAAAAGAAGAAGAAAAGTAAGAAAAGAAGAGTGATTTCAGTTTTTAAGTGTTGAAGCTTCGATAAGATAAGAGTTATAAAGATTAGTTTGTTTAAAAGTAAAGTGAAGAAGAAAAGTAAGAAAAGAAGAGTGATTTCAGTTTTTAAGTGTTGAAGCTTCGATAAGATAAGAGTTATAAAGATTAGTTATTTTAAAAGTAAAGTGAAGAAGAAAAGTAAGAAAAGAAGAGTGATTTCAGTTTTTAAGTGTTGAAGCTTTAAGATAAGAGTTATAAAGATTAGTTATTTTAAAAGTAAAGTGAAGAAGAAAAGTAAGAAAAGAAGAGTGATTTCAGTTTTTAAGTGTTGAAGCTTCGATAAGATAAGAGTTATAAAGATTAGTTATTTTAAAAGTAAAGTGAAGAAGAAAAGTGAGAAAAGAAGAGTGATTTAAGTCATTAAGTGATGAAGCTTCGATAAGATAAGAGTTATAAAGATTAGTTATTTTAAAAGTAAAGTGAAGAAGAAAAGTAAGAAAAGAAGAGTGATTTCAGTTTTTAAGTGTTGAAGCTTCGATAAGATAAGAGTTATAAAGATTAGTTATTTTAAAAGTAAAGTGAAGAAGAAAAGTAAGAAAAGAAGAGTGATTTCAGTTTTTAAGTGTTGAAGCTTCGATAAGATAAGAGTTATAAAGATTAGTTATTTTAAAAGTAAAGTGAAGAAGAAAAGTAAGAAAAGAAGAGTGATTTCAGTTTTTAAGTGTTGAAGCTTCGATAAGATAAGAGTTATAAAGATTAGTTTGTTTAAAAGTAAAGTGAAGAAGAAAAGTAAGAAAAGAAGAGTGATTTCAGTTTTTAAGTGTTGAAGCTTTGATAAGAGTAAGTAGTTAGTTTTAAAAGTAAAGAAGAAAAGTAAGAAAAGAAGAGTGATTTCAGTTTTTAAGTGTTGAAGCTTTGATAAGAGTAAGTAGTTAGTTTTAAAAGTAAAGAAGAAAAGTAAGAAAAGAAGAGTGATTTCAGTTTTTAAGTGTTGAAGCTTTGATAAGAGTAAGTAGTTAGTTTTAAAAGTAAAGAAGAAAAGTAAGAAAAGAAGAGTGATTTCAGTTTTTAAGTGTTGAAGCTTTGATAAGAGTAAGTAGTTAGTTTTAAAAGTGAAGAAAAAAAGTAAGAAAAGAAGAGTGATTTCAGTTTTTAAGTGTTGAAGCTTTGATAAGAGTAAGTAGTTAGTTTTAAAAGTGAAGAAGAAAAGTAAGAAAAGAAGAGTGATTTCAGTTTTTAAGTGTTGAAGCTTTGATAAGAGTAAGTAGTTAGTTTTAAAAGTAAAGAAGAAAAGTAAGAAAAGAAGAGTGATTTCAGTTTTTAAGTGTTGAAGCTTTGATAAGAGTAAGTAGTTAGTTTTAAAAGTAAAGAAGAAAAGTAAGAAAAGAAGAGTGATTTCAGTTTTTAAGTGTTGAAGCTTTGATAAGAGTAAGTAGTTAGTTTTAAAAGTGAAGAAGAAAAGTAAGAAAAGAAGAGTGATTTCAGTTTTTAAGTGTTGAAGCTTTGATAAGAGTAAGTAGTTAGTTTTAAAAGTGAAGAAGAAAAGTAAGAAAAGAAGAGTGATTTCAGTTTTTAAGTGTTGAAGCTTTGATAAGAGTAAGTAGTTAGTTTTAAAAGTGAAGAAGAAAAGTAAGAAAAGAAGAGTGATTTCAGTTTTTAAGTGTTGAAGCTTTGATAAGAGTAAGTAGTTAGTTTTAAAAGTGAAGAAGAAAAGTAAGAAAAGAAGAGTGATTTCAGTTTTTAAGTGTTGAAGCTTCGATAAGATAAGAGTTATAAAGATTAGTTAGTTTTTAAAAGTAAAGTGAAGAAGAAAAGTAAGAAAAGAAGAGTGATTTCAGTTTTTAAGTGTTGAAGCTTCGATAAGATAAGAGTTATAAAGATTAGTTATTTTAAAAGTAAAGTGAAGAAGAAAAGTAAGAAAAGAAGAGTGATTTCAGTTTTTAAGTGTTGAAGCTTCGATAAGATAAGAGTTATAAAGATTAGTTATTTTAAAAGTAAAGTGAAGAAGAAAAGTAAGAAAAGAAGAGTGATTTCAGTTTTTAAGTGTTGAAGCTTCGATAAGATAAGAGTTATAAAGAGTAGTTAGTTTTAAAAGTAAAGTGAAGAAGAAAAGTAAGAAAAGAAGAGTGATTTCAGTTTTTAAGTGTTGAAGCTTCGATAAGATAAGAGTTATAAAGATTAGTTATTTTAAAAGTAAAGTGAAGAAGAAAAGTAAGAAAAGAAGAGTGATTTCAGTTTTTAAGTGTTGAAGCTTCGATAAGATAAGAGTTATAAAGATTAGTTATTTTAAAAGTAAAGTGAAGAAGAAAAGTAAGAAAAGAAGAGTGATTTCAGTTTTTAAGTGTTGAAGCTTTGATAAGAGTAAGTAGTTAGTTTTAAAAGTAAAGTGAAGAAGAAAAGTAAGAAAAGAAGAGTGATTTCAGTTTTTAAGTGTTGAAGCTTCGATAAGATAAGAGTTATAAAGATTAGTTATTTAAAAGTAAAGTGAAGAAGAAAAGTAAGAAAAGAAGAGTGATTTAGTTTTTAAGTGTTGAAGCTTCGATAAGATAAGAGTTATAAAGATTAGTTATTTTAAAAGTAAAGTGAAGAAGAAAAGTAAGAAAAGAAGAGTGATTTCAGTTTTTAAGTGTTGAAGCTTCGATAAGATAAGAGTTATAAAGATTAGTTATTTTAAAAGTAAAGTGAAGAAGAAAAGTAAGAAAAGAAGAGTGATTTCAGTTTTTAAGTGTTGAAGCTTCGATAAGATAAGAGTTATAAAGATTAGTTATTTTGAAAAGTAAAGTGAAGAAGAAAAGTAAGAAAAGAAGAGTGATTTCAGTTTTTAAGTGTTGAAGCTTCGATAAGATAAGAGTTATAAAGATTAGTTATTTTAAAAGTAAAGTGAAGAAGAAAAGTGAGAAAAGAAGAGTGATTTAAGTCATTAAGTGATGAAGCTTCGATAAGATAAGAGTTATAAAGATTAGTTATTTTAAAAGTAAAGTGAAGAAGAAAAGTAAGAAAAGAAGAGTGATTTCAGTTTTTAAGTGTTGAAGCTTCGATAAGATAAGAGTTATAAAGATTAGTTTGTTTAAAAGTAAAGTGAAGAAGAAAAGTAAGAAAAGAAGAGTGATTTCAGTTTTTAAGTGTTGAAGCTTCGATAAGATAAGAGTTATAAAGATTAGTTTGTTTAAAAGTAAAGTGAAGAAGAAAAGTAAGAAAAGAAGAGTGATTTCAGTTTTTAAGTGTTGAAGCTTCGATAAGATAAGAGTTATAAAGATTAGTTTGTTTAAAAGTAAAGTGAAGAAGAAAAGTAAGAAAAGAAGAGTGATTTCAGTTTTTAAGTGTTGAAGCTTTGATAAGAGTAAGTAGTTAGTTTTAAAAGTAAAGAAGAAAAGTAAGAAAAGAAGAGTGATTTCAGTTTTTAAGTGTTGAAGCTTTGATAAGAGTAAGTAGTTAGTTTTAAAAGTAAAGAAGAAAAGTAAGAAAAGAAGAGTGATTTCAGTTTTTAAGTGTTGAAGCTTTGATAAGAGTAAGTAGTTAGTTTTAAAAGTAAAGAAGAAAAGTAAGAAAAGAAGAGTGATTTCAGTTTTTAAGTGTTGAAGCTTTGATAAGAGTAAGTAGTTAGTTTTAAAAGTAAAGAAAAAAAGTAAGAAAAGAAGAGTGATTTCAGTTTTTAAGTGTTGAAGCTTTGATAAGAGTAAGTAGTTAGTTTTAAAAGTGAAGAAGAAAAGTAAGAAAAGAAGAGTGATTTCAGTTTTCAAGTGTTGAAGCTTTGATAAGAGTAAGTAGTTAGTTTTAAAAGTAAAGAAGAAAAGTAAGAAAAGAAGAGTGATTTCAGTTTTTAAGTGTTGAAGCTTTGATAAGAGTAAGTAGTTAGTTTTAAAAGTAAAGAAGAAAAGTAAGAAAAGAAGAGTGATTTCAGTTTTTAAGTGTTGAAGCTTTGATAAGAGTAAGTAGTTAGTTTTAAAAGTGAAGAAGAAAAGTAAGAAAAGAAGAGTGATTTCAGTTTTTAAGTGTTGAAGCTTTGATAAGAGTAAGTAGTTAGTTTTAAAAGTGAAGAAGAAAAGTAAGAAAAGAAGAGTGATTTCAGTTTTTAAGTGTTGAAGCTTCGATAAGATAAGAGTTATAAAGATTAGTTATTTTAAAAGTAAAGTGAAGAAGAAAAGTAAGAAAAGAAGAGTGATTTCAGTTTTTAAGTGTTGAAGCTTCGATAAGATAAGAGTTATAAAGATTAGTTAGTTTAAAAGTAAAGTGAAGAAGAAAAGTAAGAAAAGAAGAGTGATTTCAGTTTTTAAGTGTTGAAGCTTCGATAAGATAAGAGTTATAAAGATTAGTTATTTTAAAAGTAAAGTGAAGAAGAAAAGTAAGAAAAGAAGAGTGATTTCAGTTTTTAAGTGTTGAAGCTTCGATAAGATAAGAGTTATAAAGATTAGTTATTTTAAAAGTAAAGTGAAGAAGAAAAGTGAGAAAAGAAGAGTGATTTCAGTTTTTAAGTGTTGAAGCTTCGATAAGATAAGAGTTATAAAGATTAGTTAGTTTTAAAAGTAAAGTGAAGAAGAAAAGTAAGAAAAGAAGAGTGATTTCAGTTTTTAAGTGTTGAAGCTTTGATAAGAGTAAGATTAGTTAGTTTTAAAAGTGAAGAAGAAAAGTAAGAAAAGAAGAGTGATTTCAGTTTTTAAGTGTTGAAGCTTTGATAAGAGTAAGTAGTTAGTTTTAAAAGTAAAGAAGAAAAGTAAGAAAAGAAGAGTGATTTCAGTTTTTAAGTTAGCTTTTTAAAAGTAAAAGTGAAGAAGAAAAGTAAGAAAAGAAGAGTGATTTCAGTTTTTAAGTGTTGAAGCTTCGATAAGATAAGAGTTATAAAGATTAGTTATTTTAAAAGTAAAGTGAAGAAGAAAAGTAAGAAAAGAAGAGTGATTTCAGTTTTTAAGTGTTGAAGCTTCGATAAGATAAGAGTTATAAAGATTAGTTATTTTAAAAGTAAAGTGAAGAAGAAAAGTAAGAAAAGAAGAGTGATTTCAGTTTTTAAGTGTTGAAGCTTCGATAAGATAAGAGTTATAAAGATTAGTTATTTTAAAAGTAAAGTGAAGAAGAAAAGTAAGAAAAGAAGAGTGATTTCAGTTTTTAAGTGTTGAAGCTTCGATAAGATAAGAGTTATAAAGATTAGTTATTTTAAAAGTAAAGTGAAGAAGAAAAGTAAGAAAAGAAGAGTGATTTCAGTTTTTAAGTGTTGAAGCTTCGATAAGATAAGAGTTATAAAGATTAGTTATTTTAAAAGTAAAGTGAAGAAGAAAAGTGAGAAAAGAAGAGTGATTTAAGTCATTAAGTGATGAAGCTTCGATAAGATAAGAGTTATAAAGATTAGTTATTTTAAAAGTAAAGTGAAGAAGAAAAGTAAGAAAAGAAGAGTGATTTCAGTTTTTAAGTGTTGAAGCTTCGATAAGATAAGAGTTATAAAGATTAGTTTGTTTAAAAGTAAAGTGAAGAAGAAAAGTAAGAAAAGAAGAGTGATTTCAGTTTTTAAGTGTTGAAGCTTCGATAAGATAAGAGTTATAAAGATTAGTTAGTTTTAAAAGTAAAGTGAAGAAGAAAAGTAAGAAAAGAAGAGTGATTTCAGTTTTTAAGTGTTGAAGCTTCGATAAGATAAGAGTTATAAAGATTAGTTATTTTAAAAGTAAAGTGAAGAAGAAAAGTAAGAAAAGAAGAGTGATTTCAGTTTTTAAGTGTTGAAGCTTCGATAAGATAAGAGTTATAAAGAGTAGTTAGTTTAAAAAGTAAAGTGAAGAAGAAAAGTAAGAAAAGAAGAGTGATTTCAGTTTTTAAGTGTTGAAGCTTCGATAAGATAAGAGTTATAAAGATTAGTTATTTTAAAAGTAAAGTGAAGAAGAAAAGTAAGAAAAGAAGAGTGATTTCAGTTTTTAAGTGTTGAAGCTTCGATAAGATAAGAGTTATGAAGATTAGTTTGTTTAAAAGTAAAGTGAAGAAGAAAAGTAAGAAAAGAAGAGTGATTTCAGTTTTTAAGTGTTGAAGCTTCGATAAGATAAGAGTTATAAAGATTAGTTATTTTAAAAGTAAAGTGAAGAAGAAAAGTAAGAAAAGAAGAGTGATTTCAGTTTTTAAGTGTTGAAGCTTTGATAAGAGTAAGTAGTTAGTTTTAAAAGTGAAGAAGAAAAGTAAGAAAAGAAGAGTGATTTCAGTTTTCAAGTGTTGAAGCTTTGATAAGAGTAAGTAGTTAGTTTTAAAAGTAAAGAAGAAAAGTAAGAAAAGAAGAGTGATTTCAGTTTTTAAGTGTTGAAGCTTTGATAAGAGTAAGTAGTTAGTTTTAAAAGTAAAGAAGAAAAGTAAGAAAAGAAGAGTGATTTCAGTTTTTAAGTGTTGAAGCTTTGATAAGAGTAAGTAGTTAGTTTTAAAAGTGAAGAAGAAAAGTAAGAAAAGAAGAGTGATTTCAGTTTTTAAGTGTTGAAGCTTTGATAAGAGTAAGTAGTTAGTTTTAAAAGTGAAGAAGAAAAGTAAGAAAAGAAGAGTGATTTCAGTTTTTAAGTGTTGAAGCTTCGATAAGATAAGAGTTATAAAGAGTCTTTAGTGTTGCTTTAAGATAAAGTTATAAAGTGTAAAGAAGAAAAAAGTAAGAAAAGAAGAGTGATTTCAGTTTTTAAGTGTTGAAGCTTCGATAAGATAAGAGTTATAAAGAGTAGTTAGTT
>CAMPDV010006457.1:0-27705 GCA_946699065.1 Loxodes magnus
TAAAACTAGATAAAAAGAAGTTAATAGAATTTAGAAAAGTGAGGAAGTAAAGTAAGAAAAGAAGAAAGAATTTCAGATTTAGAATAACAAAAACTAGATAAAAAGAAGTTATATGAATTTAGAAAAGTGAGGAAGTAAAGTAAGAAAAGAAGAAAGAATTTCAGATTTAGAATTACTAAAACTAGATAAAAAGAAGTTAATAGAATTTAGAAAAGTGAGGAAGTAAAGTAAGAAAAGAAGAAAGAATTTCAGATTTAGAATTACTAAAACTAGATAAAAAGAAGTTAATAGAATATAGAAAAGTGAGGAAGTAAAGTAAGAAAAGAAGAAAGAATTTCAGATTTAGAATTACTAAAACTAGATAAAAAGAAGTTAATAGAATATAGAAAAGTGAGGAAGTAAAGTAAGAAAAGAAGAAAGAATTTCAGATTTAGAATTACTAAAACTAGATAAAAAGAAGTTATATGAATTTAGAAAAGTGAGGAAGTAAAGTAAGAAAAGAAGAAAGAATTTCAGATTTAGAATTACTAAAACTAGATAAAGAGAAGTTATATGAATTTAGAAAAGTGAGGAAGTAAAGTAAGAAAAGAAGAAAGAATTTCAGATTTAGAATTACTAAAACTAGATAAAGAGAAGTTATATGAATTTAGAAAAGTGAGGAAGTAAAGTAAGAAAAGAAGAAAGAATTTCAGATTTAGAATTACTAAAACTAGATAAAAAGAAGTTAATAGAATATAGAAAAGTGAGGAAGTAAAGTAAGAAAAGAAGAAAGAATTTCAGATTTAGAATTACTAAAACTAGATAAAAAGAAGTTATATGAATTTAGAAAAGTGAGGAAGTAAAGTAAGAAAAGAAGAAAGAATTTCAGATTTAGAATTACTAAAACTAGATAAAAAGAAGTTAATAGAATTTAGAAAAGTGAGGAAGTAAAGTAAGAAAAGAAGAAAGAATTTCAGATTTAGAATAACAAAAACTAGATAAAAAGAAGTTATAAGAATTTAGAAAAGTGAGGAAGTAAAGTAAGAAAAGAAGAAAGAATTTCAGATTTAGAATAACAATAACTTAGAGATAAAATGAAGTTATAAATCTTTAGAAAAGTGAGGAAGTAAAGTAAGAAAAGAAGAAAGAATTTCAGATTTAGAATTACTCAAACTAGATAAAAAGAAGTTATATGAATTTAGAAAAGTGAGGAAGTAAAGTAAGAAAAGAAGAAAGAATTTCAGATTTAGAATTACTAAAACTAGATAAAACAAGTTATAAGTATTTAGGAAAGTGAGGAAGTAAAGTAAGAAAAGAAGAAAGAATTTCAGATTTAGAATTACTAAAACTAGATAAAAAGAAGTTATATGAATTTAGAAAAGTGAGGAAGTAAAGTAAGAAAAGAAGAAAGAATTTCAGATTTAGAATTACTAAAACTAGATAAAAAGAAGTTATAATAAATTAGAAAAGTGAGGAAGTAAAGTAAGAAAAGAAGAAAGAATTTCGATTTAGAATTACTAAAACTGGATAAAAAGAAGTTATAAATCTTTAGAAAAGTGAGGAAGTAAAGTAAGAAAAGAAGAAAGAATTTCAGATTTAGAATTACTAAAACTAGATAAAAAGAAGTTATAATAAATTAGAAAAGTGAGGAAGTAAAGTAAGAAAAGAAGAAAGAATTTCAGATTTAGAATTACTAAAACTAGATAAAAAGAAGTTATGAGAATTTAGAAAAGTGAGGAAGTAAAGTAAGAAAAGAAGAAAGAATTTCAGATTTAGAATTACTAAAACTAGATAAAAAGAAGTTATGAGAATTTAGAAAAGTGAGGAAGTAAAGTAAGAAAAGAAGAAAGAATTTCAGATTTAGAATAACAAAAACTAGATAAAAAGAAGTTATAAGTATTTAGGAAAGTGAGGAAGTAAAGTAAGAAAAGAAGAAAGAATTTCAGATTTAGAATTACTAAAACTAGATAAAAGAAGTTATAATTAATTAGAAAAGTGAGGAAGTAAAGTAAGAAAAGAAGAAAGAATTTCAGATTTAGAATTACTAAAACTAGATAAAAAGAAGTTATATGAATTTAGAAAAGTGAGGAAGTAAAGTAAGAAAAGAAGAAAGAATTTCAGATTTAGAATAACAAAAACTAGATAAAAAGAAGTTATATGAATTTAGAAAAGTGAGGAAGTAAAGTAAGAAAAGAAGAAAGAATTTCAGATTTAGAATTACTAAAACTAGATAAAATGAAGTTATAAGAATTTAGAAAAGTGAGGAAGTAAAGTAAGAAAAGAAGAAAGAATTTCAGATTTAGAATTACTAAAACTAGATAAAAAGAAGTTATATGAATTTAGAAAAGTGAGGAAGTAAAGTAAGAAAAGAAGAAAGAATTTCAGATTTAGAATAACAAAAACTAGATAAAAAGAAGTTATATGAATTTAGAAAAGTGAGGAAGTAAAGTAAGAAAAGAAGAAAGAATTTCAGATTTAGAATTACTAAAACTAGATAAAATGAAGTTATAAGAATTTAGAAAAGTGAGGAAGTAAAGTAAGAAAAGAAGAAAGAATTTCAGATTTAGAATTACTAAAACTAGATAAAAAGAAGTTATAATAAATTAGAAAAGTGAGGAAGTAAAGTAAGAAAAGAAGAAAGAATTTCAGATTTAGAATAACAAAAACTAGATAAAAAGAAGTTATAATAAATTAGAAAAGTGAGGAAGTAAAGTAAGAAAAGAAGAAAGAATTTCAGATTTAGAATTACTAAAACTAGATAAAAAGAAGTTATAATAAATTAGAAAAGTGAGGAAGTAAAGTAAGAAAAGAAGAAAGAATTTCAGATTTAGAATTACTAAAACTAGATAAAAAGAAGTTATGAGAATTTAGAAAAGTGAGGAAGTAAAGTAAGAAAAGAAGAAAGAATTTCAGATTTAGAATTACTAAAACTAGATAAAAAGAAGTTATGAGAATTTAGAAAAGTGAGGAAGTAAAGTAAGAAAAGAAGAAAGAATTTCAGATTTAGAATAACAAAAACTTAGAGATAAAAAGAAGTTATAAATCTTTAGAAAAGTGAGGAAGTAAAGTAAGAAAAGAAGAAAGAATTTCAGATTTAGAATTACTAAAACTAGATAAAAAGAAGTTAATAGATCTTAGAAAAGTGAGGAAGTAAAGTAAGAAAAGAAGAAAGAATTTCAGATTTAGAATAACAAAAACTTAGAGATAAAAAGAAGTTATAAATCTTTAGAAAAGTGAGGAAGTAAAGTAAGAAAAGAAGAAAGAATTTCAGATTTAGAATTACTAAAACTGGATAAAAAGAAGTTATAATAAATTAGAAAAGTGAGGAAGTAAAGTAAGAAAAGAAGAAAGAATTTCAGATTTAGAATTACTAAAACTAGATAAAGAGAAGTTATATGTATTTAGAAAAGTGAGGAAGTAAAGTAAGAAAAGAAGAAAGAATTTCAGATTTAGAATTACTAAAACTGGATAAAAAGAAGTTATAATAAATTAGAAAAGTGAGGAAGTAAAGTAAGAAAAGAAGAAAGAATTTCAGATTTAGAATTACTAAAACTAGATAAAAAGAAGTTATAAATCTTTAGAAAAGTGAGGAAGTAAAGTAAGAAAAGAAGAAAGAATTTCAGATTTAGAATAACAAAAACTAGATAAAAAGAAGTTAATAGAATATAGAAAAGTGAGGAAGTAAAGTAAGAAAAGAAGAAAGAATTTCAGATTTAGAATAACAAAAACTTAGAGATAAAATGAAGTTATAAATCTTTAGAAAAGTGAGGAAGTAAAGTAAGAAAAGAAGAAAGAATTTCAGATTTAGAATTACTAAAACTAGATAAAAAGAAGTTATAAATCTTTAGAAAAGTGAGGAAGTAAAGTAAGAAAAGAAGAAAGAATTTCAGATTTAGAATTACTAAAACTAGATAAAAAGAAGTTATAAGAATTTAGAAAAGTGAGGAAGTAAAGTAAGAAAAGAAGAAAGAATTTCAGATTTAGAATTACTAAAACTAGATAAAAAGAAGTTATAATAAATTAGAAAAGTGAGGAAGTAAAGTAAGAAAAGAAGAAAGAATTTCAGATTTAGAATAACAAAAACTAGATAAAAAGAAGTTATAAGTATTTAGAAAAGTGAGGAAGTAAAGTAAGAAAAGAAGAAAGAATTTCAGATTTAGAATAACAAAAACTTAGAGATAAAATGAAGTTATAAATCTTTAGAAAAGTGAGGAAGTAAAGTAAGAAAAGAAGAAAGAATTTCAGATTTAGAATTACTAAAACTAGATAAAAAGAAGTTATAAGTATTTAGAAAAGTGAGGAAGTAAAGTAAGAAAAGAAGAAAGAATTTCAGATTTAGAATTACTAAAACTAGATAAAAAAAAGTTATGAGAATTTAGAAAAGTGAGGAAGTAAAGTAAGAAAAGAAGAAAGAATTTCAGATTTAGAATAACAAAAACTAGATAAAAAGAAGTTATATGAATTTAGAAAAGTGAGGAAGTAAAGTAAGAAAAGAAGAAAGAATTTCAGATTTAGAATAACAAAAACTAGATAAAAAGAAGTTATAAGTATTTAGAAAAGTGAGGAAGTAAAGTAAGAAAAGAAGAAAGAATTTCAGATTTAGAATAACAAAAACTAGATAAAAAGAAGTTATAAATCTTTAGAAAAGTGAGGAAGTAAAGTAAGAAAAGAAGAAAGAATTTCAGATTTAGAATAACAAAAACTTAGAGATAAAAAGAAGTTATATGAATTTAGAAAAGTGAGGAAGTAAAGTAAGAAAAGAAGAAAGAATTTCAGATTTAGAATTACTAAAACTAGATAAAAAGAAGTTATGAGAATTTAGAAAAGTGAGGAAGTAAAGTAAGAAAAGAAGAAAGAATTTCAGATTTAGAATTACTAAAACTAGATAAAAAGAAGTTATAGAATTTAGAAAAGTGAGGAAGTAAAGTAAGAAAAGAAGAAAGAATTTCAGATTTAGAATTACTAAAACTAGATAAAAAGAAGTTAATAGAATTTAGAAAAGTGAGGAAGTAAAGTAAGAAAAGAAGAAAGAATTTCAGATTTAGAATTACTAAAACTAGATAAAGAGAAGTTATATGAATTTAGAAAAGTGAGGAAGTAAAGTAAGAAAAGAAGAAAGAATTTCAGATTTAGAATTACTAAAACTAGATAAAAAGAAGTTATAAATCTTTAGAAAAGTGAGGAAGTAAAGTAAGAAAAGAAGAAAGAATTTCAGATTTAGAATTACTAAAACTAGATAAAAAGAAGTTATATGAATTTAGAAAAGTGAGGAAGTAAAGTAAGAAAAGAAGAAAGAATTTCAGATTTAGAATTACTAAAACTAGATAAAAAGAAGTTAATAGAATTTAGAAAAGTGAGGAAGTAAAGTAAGAAAAGAAGAAAGAATTTCAGATTTAGAATTACTAAAACTAGATAAAAAGAAGTTAATAGAATTTAGAAAAGTGAGGAAGTAAAGTAAGAAAAGAAGAAAGAATTTCAGATTTAGAATTACTAAAACTAGATAAAAAGAAGTTATAGAATTTAGAAAAGTGAGGAAGTAAAGTAAGAAAAGAAGAAAGAATTTCAGATTTAGAATTACTAAAACTAGATAAAGAGAAGTTATATGAATTTAGAAAAGTGAGGAAGTAAAGTAAGAAAAGAAGAAAGAATTTCAGATTTAGAATAACAAAAACTAGATAAAAAGAAGTTATATGAATTTAGAAAAGTGAGGAAGTAAAGTAAGAAAAGAAGAAAGAATTTCAGATTTAGAATTACTAAAACTAGATAAAAAGAAGTTAATAGAATTTAGAAAAGTGAGGAAGTAAAGTAAGAAAAGAAGAAAGAATTTCAGATTTAGAATTACTAAAACTAGATAAAGAGAAGTTATATGAATTTAGAAAAGTGAGGAAGTAAAGTAAGAAAAGAAGAAAGAATTTCAGATTTAGAATTACTAAAACTAGATAAAAAGAAGTTATAAATCTTTAGAAAAGTGAGGAAGTAAAGTAAGAAAAGAAGAAAGAATTTCAGATTTAGAATTACTAAAACTTAGAGATAAAAAGAAGTTATGAGAATTTAGAAAAGTGAGGAAGTAAAGTAAGAAAAGAAGAAAGAATTTCAGATTTAGAATTACTAAAACTAGATAAAAAGAAGTTATAAATCTTTAGAAAAGTGAGGAAGTAAAGTAAGAAAAGAAGAAAGAATTTCAGATTTAGAATTACCAAAACTAGATAAAAAGAAGTTAATAGAATTTAGAAAAGTGAGGAAGTAAAGTAAGAAAAGAAGAAAGAATTTCAGATTTAGAATTACTAAAACTAGATAAAGAGAAGTTATATGAATTTAGAAAAGTGAGGAAGTAAAGTAAGAAAAGAAGAAAGAATTTCAGATTTAGAATTACTAAAACTAAATAAAAAAAAGTTATAAATCTTTAGAAAAGTGAGGAAGTAAAGTAAGAAAAGAAGAAAGAATTTCAGATTTAGAATTACTAAAACTAGATAAAGAGAAGTTATATGAATTTAGAAAAGTGAGGAAGTAAAGTAAGAAAAGAAGAAAGAATTTCAGATTTAGAATAACAAAAACTTAGAGATAAAAAGAAGTTAATAGAATTTAGAAAAGTGAGGAAGTAAAGTAAGAAAAGAAGAAAGAATTTCAGATTTAGAATTACCAAAACTAGACAAAAAGAAGTTAATAGAATTTAGAAAAGTGAGGAAATAAAGTAAGAAAAGAAGAAAGAATTTCAGATTTAGAATTACTAAAACTAGATAAAGAGAAGTTATATGAATTTAGAAAAGTGAGGAAGTAAAGTAAGAAAAGAAGAAAGAATTTCAGATTTAGAATTACTAAAACTAGATAAAGAGAAGTTATATGAATTTAGAAAAGTGAGGAAGTAAAGTAAGAAAAGAAGAAAGAATTTCAGATTTAGAATTACTAAAACTAGATAAAGAGAAGTTATATGAATTTAGAAAAGTGAGGAAGTAAAGTAAGAAAAGAAGAAAGAATTTCAGATTTAGAATAACAAAAACTAGATAAAAAGAAGTTATAAGTATTTAGGAAAGTGAGGAAGTAAAGTAAGAAAAGAAGAAAGAATTTCAGATTTAGAATAACAAAAACTAGATAAAAAGAAGTTATAAATCTTTAGAAAAGTGAGGAAGTAAAGTAAGAAAAGAAGAAAGAATTTCAGATTTAGAATAACAAAAACTTAGAGATAAAAAGAAGTTATATGAATTTAGAAAAGTGAGGAAGTAAAGTAAGAAAAGAAGAAAGAATTTCAGATTTAGAATTACTAAAACTGGATAAAAAGAAGTTATGAGAATTTAGAAAAGTGAGGAAGTAAAGTAAGAAAAGAAAAAAGAATTTCAGATTTAGAATTACTAAAACTAGATAAAAAGAAGTTATAAATCTTTAGAAAAGTGAGGAAGTAAAGTAAGAAAAGAAGAAAGAATTTCAGATTTAGAATTACCAAAACTAGACAAAAAGAAGTTAATAGAATTTAGAAAAGTGAGGAAATAAAGTAAGAAAAGAAGAAAGAATTTCAGATTTAGAATTACTAAAACTAGATAAAGAGAAGTTATATGAATTTAGAAAAGTGAGGAAGTAAAGTAAGAAAAGAAGAAAGAATTTCAGATTTAGAATTACTAAAACTAGATAAAGAGAAGTTATATGAATTTAGAAAAGTGAGGAAGTAAAGTAAGAAAAGAAGAAAGAATTTCAGATTTAGAATTACTAAAACTAAATAAAAAAAAGTTATAAATCTTTAGAAAAGTGAGGAAGTAAAGTAAGAAAAGAAGAAAGAATTTCAGATTTAGAATTACTAAAACTAGATAAAAAGAAGTTATATGAATTTAGAAAAGTGAGGAAGTAAAGTAAGAAAAGAAGAAAGAATTTCAGATTTAGAATAACAAAAACTTAGAGATAAAAAGAAGTTAATAGAATTTAGAAAAGTGAGGAAGTAAAGTAAGAAAAGAAGAAAGAATTTCAGATTTAGAATTACCAAAACTAGACAAAAAGAAGTTAATAGAATTTAGAAAAGTGAGGAAATAAAGTAAGAAAAGAAGAAAGAATTTCAGATTTAGAATTACTAAAACTAGATAAAGAGAAGTTATATGAATTTAGAAAAGTGAGGAAGTAAAGTAAGAAAAGAAGAAAGAATTTCAGATTTAGAATTACTAAAACTAGATAAAGAGAAGTTATATGAATTTAGAAAAGTGAGGAAGTAAAGTAAGAAAAGAAGAAAGAATTTCAGATTTAGAATTACTAAAACTAGATAAAAAGAAGTTATAAATCTTTAGAAAAGTGAGGAAGTAAAGTAAGAAAAGAAGAAAGAATTTCAGATTTAGAATAACAAAAACTAGATAAAAAGAAGTTATAAGTATTTAGGAAAGTGAGGAAGTAAAGTAAGAAAAGAAGAAAGAATTTCAGATTTAGAATAACAAAAACTAGATAAAAAGAAGTTATAAATCTTTAGAAAAGTGAGGAAGTAAAGTAAGAAAAGAAGAAAGAATTTCAGATTTAGAATAACAAAAACTTAGAGATAAAAAGAAGTTATATGAATTTAGAAAAGTGAGGAAGTAAAGTAAGAAAAGAAGAAAGAATTTCAGATTTAGAATTACTAAAACTGGATAAAAAGAAGTTATGAGAATTTAGAAAAGTGAGGAAGTAAAGTAAGAAAAGAAGAAAGAATTTCAGATTTAGAATTACTAAAACTAGATAAAAAGAAGTTATAAATCTTTAGAAAAGTGAGGAAGTAAAGTAAGAAAAGAAGAAAGAATTTCAGATTTAGAATTACCAAAACTAGACAAAAAGAAGTTAATAGAATTTAGAAAAGTGAGGAAATAAAGTAAGAAAAGAAGAAAGAATTTCAGATTTAGAATTACTAAAACTAGATAAAGAGAAGTTAATAGAATATAGAAAAGTGAGGAAGTAAAGTAAGAAAAGAAGAAAGAATTTCAGATTTAGAATTACTAAAACTAGATAAAGAGAAGTTATATGAATTTAGAAAAGTGAGGAAGTAAAGTAAGAAAAGAAGAAAGAATTTCAGATTTAGAATTACTAAAACTAAATAAAAAAAAGTTATATGAATTTAGAAAAGTGAGGAAGTAAAGTAAGAAAAGAAGAAAGAATTTCAGATTTAGAATTACTAAAACTAAATAAAAAAAAGTTATAAATCTTTAGAAAAGTGAGGAAGTAAAGTAAGAAAAGAAGAAAGAATTTCAGATTTAGAATAACAAAAACTTAGAGATAAAAAGAAGTTAATAGAATTTAGAAAAGTGAGGAAGTAAAGTAAGAAAAGAAGAAAGAATTTCAGATTTAGAATTACCAAAACTAGACAAAAAGAAGTTAATAGAATTTAGAAAAGTGAGGAAATAAAGTAAGAAAAGAAGAAAGAATTTCAGATTTAGAATTACTAAAACTAGATAAAGAGAAGTTATATGAATTTAGAAAAGTGAGGAAGTAAAGTAAGAAAAGAAGAAAGAATTTCAGATTTAGAATTACTAAAACTAGATAAAGAGAAGTTATATGAATTTAGAAAAGTGAGGAAGTAAAGTAAGAAAAGAAGAAAGAATTTCAGATTTAGAATTACTAAAACTAGATAAAAAGAAGTTATAAATCTTTAGAAAAGTGAGGAAGTAAAGTAAGAAAAGAAGAAAGAATTTCAGATTTAGAATTACTAAAACTAGATAAAAAAAAGTTATAAATCTTTAGAAAAGTGAGGAAGTAAAGTAAGAAAAGAAGAAAGAATTTCAGATTTAGAATAACAAAAACTTAGAGATAAAAAGAAGTTATAAATCTTTAGAAAAGTGAGGAAGTAAAGTAAGAAAAGAAGAAAGAATTTCAGATTTAGAATTACTAAAACTAAATAAAAAAAAGTTATAAATCTTTAGAAAAGTGAGGAAGTAAAGTAAGAAAAGAAGAAAGAATTTCAGATTTAGAATTACTAAAACTAGATAAAAAGAAGTTATAAATCTTTAGAAAAGTGAGGAAGTAAAGTAAGAAAAGAAGAAAGAATTTCAGATTTAGAATTACTAAAACTAGATAAAAAGAAGTTATAAATCTTTAGAAAAGTGAGGAAGTAAAGTAAGAAAAGAAGAAAGAATTTCAGATTTAGAATTACAAAAACTAGATAAAAAGAAGTTAATAGAATATAGAAAAGTGAGGAAGTAAAGTAAGAAAAGAAGAAAGAATTTCAGATTTAGAATAACAAAAACTTAGAGATAAAATGAAGTTATAAATCTTTAGAAAAGTGAGGAAGTAAAGTAAGAAAAGAAGAAAGAATTTCAGATTTAGAATAACAAAAACTTAGAGATAAAATGAAGTTATAAATCTTTAGAAAAGTGAGGAAGTAAAGTAAGAAAAGAAGAAAGAATTTCAGATTTAGAATTACTAAAACTAGATAAAAAAAAGTTATAAATCTTTAGAAAAGTGAGGAAGTAAAGTAAGAAAAGAAGAAAGAATTTCAGATTTAGAATTACTAAAACTGGATAAAAAGAAGTTATGAGAATTTAGAAAAGTGAGGAAGTAAAGTAAGAAAAGAAGAAAGAATTTCAGATTTAGAATTACTAAAACTAGATAAAAAGAAGTTATAAATCTTTAGAAAAGTGAGGAAGTAAAGTAAGAAAAGAAGAAAGAATTTCAGATTTAGAATTACTAAAACTAGATAAAAAGAAGTTATAAATCTTTAGAAAAGTGAGGAAGTAAAGTAAGAAAAGAAGAAAGAATTTCAGATTTAGAATTACTAAAACTAGACAAAAAGAAGTTAATAGAATTTAGAAAAGTGAGGAAGTAAAGTAAGAAAATAAGAGATTTAGAATTACTAAAACTAGATAAAAAGAAGATCTTTAGAAAAGTGAGGAAGTAAAGTAAGAAAAGAAGAAAGAATTTCAGATTTAGAATTACTAAAACTAGATAAAAAGAAGTTATAAATCTTTAGAAAAGTGAGGAAGTAAAGTAAGAAAAGAAGAGAAAGTAGAATTACTAAAACTAGACAAAAAGAAGTAAAGTAGAAAAAGAAAAGAAGAAAGAATTTCAGATTTAGAATTACTAAAACTAGATAAAAAGAAGTTATAAATCTTTAGAAAAGTGAGGAAGTAAAGTAAGAAAAGAAGAAAGAATTTCAGATTTAGAATTACTAAAACTAGATAAAAAGAAGTTATAAATCTTTAGAAAAGTGAGGAAGTAAAGTAAGAAAAGAAGAAAGAATTTCAGATTTAGAATTACTAAAACTAGATAAAAAGAAGTTAATAGAATATAGAAAAGTGAGGAAGTAAAGTAAGAAAAGAAGAAAGAATTTCAGATTTAGAATAACAAAAACTTAGAGATAAAATGAAGTTATAAATCTTTAGAAAAGTGAGGAAGTAAAGTAAGAAAAGAAGAAAGAATTTCAGATTTAGAATTACTAAAACTAGATAAAAAAAAGTTATAAATCTTTAGAAAAGTGAGGAAGTAAAGTAAGAAAAGAAGAAAGAATTTCAGATTTAGAATTACTAAAACTGGATAAAAAGAAGTTATGAGAATTTAGAAAAGTGAGGAAGTAAAGTAAGAAAAGAAGAAAGAATTTCAGATTTAGAATTACTAAAACTAGATAAAAAGAAGTTATAAATCTTTAGAAAAGTGAGGAAGTAAAGTAAGAAAAGAAGAAAGAATTTCAGATTTAGAATTACTAAAACTAGATAAAAAGAAGTTATAAATCTTTAGAAAAGTGAGGAAGTAAAGTAAGAAAAGAAGAAAGAATTTCAGATTTAGAATTACTAAAACTAGATAAAAAGAAGTTATAAATCTTTAGAAAAGTGAGGAAGTAAAGTAAGAAAAGAAGAAAGAATTTCAGATTTAGAATTACTAAAACTAGATAAAAAGAAGTTATAAATCTTTAGAAAAGTGAGGAAGTAAAGTAAGAAAAGAAGAAAGAATTTCAGATTTAGAATTACTAAAACTAGATAAAAAGAAGTTATAAATCTTTAGAAAAGTGAGGAAGTAAAGTAAGAAAAGAAGAAAGAATTTCAGATTTAGAATTACTAAAACTAGATAAAAAGAAGTTAATAGAATATAGAAAAGTGAGGAAGTAAAGTAAGAAAAGAAGAAAGAATTTCAGATTTAGAATTACTAAAACTAGATAAAAAGAAGTTATGAGAATTTAGAAAAGTGAGGAAGTAAAGTAAGAAAAGAAGAAAGAATTTCAGATTTAGAATTACTAAAACTAGATAAAAAGAAGTTATAAATCTTTAGAAAAGTGAGGAAGTAAAGTAAGAAAAGAAGAAAGAATTTCAGATTTAGAATTACTAAAACTAGATAAAAAGAAGTTATAAATCTTTAGAAAAGTGAGGAAGTAAAGTAAGAAAAGAAGAAAGAATTTCAGATTTAGAATTACTAAAACTAGATAAAGAGAAGTTAATAGAATATAGAAAAGTGAGGAAGTAAAGTAAGAAAAGAAGAAAGAATTTCAGATTTAGAATTACTAAAACTAGATAAAAAGAAGTTATGAGAATTTAGAAAAGTGAGGAAGTAAAGTAAGAAAAGAAGAAAGAATTTCAGATTTAGAATTACTAAAACTAGATAAAAAGAAGTTAATAGAATTTAGAAAAGTGAGGAAGTAAAGTAAGAAAAGAAGAAAGAATTTCAGATTTAGAATTACTAAAACTAGATAAAAAGAAGTTAATAGAATTTAGAAAAGTGAGGAAGTAAAGTAAGAAAAGAAGAAAGAATTTCAGATTTAGAATTACTAAAACTAGATAAAAAGAAGTTATAAGAAATTAGAAAAGTGAGGAAGTAAAGTAAGAAAAGAAGAAAGAATTTCAGATTTAGAATAACAAAAACTAGATAAAAAGAAGTTATAAGAAATTAGAAAAGTGAGGAAGTAAAGTAAGAAAAGAAGAAAGAATTTCAGATTTAGAATTACTAAAATTAGATAAAAAGAAGTTAATAGAATTTAGAAAAGTGAGGAAGTAAAGTAAGAAAAGAAGAAAGAATTTCAGATTTAGAATTACTAAAACTAGATAAAAAGAAGTTATAAATCTTTAGAAAAGTGAGGAAGTAAAGTAAGAAAAGAAGAAAGAATTTCAGATTTAGAATTACTAAAACTAGATAAAAAAAAGTTATAAATCTTTAGAAAAGTGAGGAAGTAAAGTAAGAAAAGAAGAAAGAATTTCAGATTTAGAATAACAAAAACTTAGAGATAAAAAGAAGTTATAAATCTTTAGAAAAGTGAGGAAGTAAAGTAAGAAAAGAAGAAAGAATTTCAGATTTAGAATTACTAAAACTAAATAAAAAAAAGTTATAAATCTTTAGAAAAGTGAGGAAGTAAAGTAAGAAAAGAAGAAAGAATTTCAGATTTAGAATTACTAAAACTAGATAAAAAGAAGTTATAAATCTTTAGAAAAGTGAGGAAGTAAAGTAAGAAAAGAAGAAAGAATTTCAGATTTAGAATTACTAAAACTAGATAAAAAGAAGTTATAAATCTTTAGAAAAGTGAGGAAGTAAAGTAAGAAAAGAAGAAAGAATTTCAGATTTAGAATTACTAAAACTAGATAAAAAGAAGTTAATAGAATATAGAAAAGTGAGGAAGTAAAGTAAGAAAAGAAGAAAGAATTTCAGATTTAGAATAACAAAAACTTAGAGATAAAATGAAGTTATAAATCTTTAGAAAAGTGAGGAAGTAAAGTAAGAAAAGAAGAAAGAATTTCAGATTTAGAATTACTAAAACTAGATAAAAAAAAGTTATAAATCTTTAGAAAAGTGAGGAAGTAAAGTAAGAAAAGAAGAAAGAATTTCAGATTTAGAATTACTAAAACTGGATAAAAAGAAGTTATGAGAATTTAGAAAAGTGAGGAAGTAAAGTAAGAAAAGAAGAAAGAATTTCAGATTTAGAATTACTAAAACTAGATAAAAAGAAGTTATAAATCTTTAGAAAAGTGAGGAAGTAAAGTAAGAAAAGAAGAAAGAATTTCAGATTTAGAATTACTAAAACTAGATAAAAAGAAGTTATAAATCTTTAGAAAAGTGAGGAAGTAAAGTAAGAAAAGAAGAAAGAATTTCAGATTTAGAATTACTAAAACTAGATAAAAAGAAGTTATAAATCTTTAGAAAAGTGAGGAAGTAAAGTAAGAAAAGAAGAAAGAATTTCAGATTTAGAATTACTAAAACTAGATAAAAAGAAGTTATAAATCTTTAGAAAAGTGAGGAAGTAAAGTAAGAAAAGAAGAAAGAATTTCAGATTTAGAATTACTAAAACTAGATAAAAAGAAGTTATAAATCTTTAGAAAAGTGAGGAAGTAAAGTAAGAAAAGAAGAAAGAATTTCAGATTTAGAATTACTAAAACTAGATAAAAAGAAGTTAATAGAATATAGAAAAGTGAGGAAGTAAAGTAAGAAAAGAAGAAAGAATTTCAGATTTAGAATAACAAAAACTTAGAGATAAAATGAAGTTATAAATCTTTAGAAAAGTGAGGAAGTAAAGTAAGAAAAGAAGAAAGAATTTCAGATTTAGAATTACTAAAACTAGATAAAAAGAAGTTATAAGTATTTAGGAAAGTGAGGAAGTAAAGTAAGAAAAGAAGAAAGAATTTCAGATTTAGAATTACTAAAACTGGATAAAAAGAAGTTATGAGAATTTAGAAAAGTGAGGAAGTAAAGTAAGAAAAGAAGAAAGAATTTCAGATTTAGAATTACTAAAACTAGATAAAAAGAAGTTATAAATCTTTAGAAAAGTGAGGAAGTAAAGTAAGAAAAGAAGAAAGAATTTCAGATTTAGAATTACTAAAACTAGATAAAAAGAAGTTATAAATCTTTAGAAAAGTGAGGAAGTAAAGTAAGAAAAGAAGAAAGAATTTCAGATTTAGAATTACTAAAACTAGATAAAAAGAAGTTATAAATCTTTAGAAAAGTGAGGAAGTAAAGTAAGAAAAGAAGAAAGAATTTCAGATTTAGAATTACTAAAACTAGATAAAAAGAAGTTATAAATCTTTAGAAAAGTGAGGAAGTAAAGTAAGAAAAGAAGAAAGAATTTCAGATTTAGAATTACTAAAACTAGATAAAAAGAAGTTATAAATCTTTAGAAAAGTGAGGAAGTAAAGTAAGAAAAGAAGAAAGAATTTCAGATTTAGAATAACAAAAACTAGATAAAAAGAAGTTAATAGAATATAGAAAAGTGAGGAAGTAAAGTAAGAAAAGAAGAAAGAATTTCAGATTTAGAATAACAAAAACTTAGAGATAAAATGAAGTTATAAATCTTTAGAAAAGTGAGGAAGTAAAGTAAGAAAAGAAGAAAGAATTTCAGATTTAGAATAACAAAAACTTAGAGATAAAATGAAGTTATAAATCTTTAGAAAAGTGAGGAAGTAAAGTAAGAAAAGAAGAAAGAATTTCAGATTTAGAATTACTAAAACTAGATAAAGAGAAGTTATAAATCTTTAGAAAAGTGAGGAAGTAAAGTAAGAAAAGAAGAAAGAATTTCAGATTTAGAATTACTAAAACTGGATAAAAAGAAGTTATGAGAATTTAGAAAAGTGAGGAAGTAAAGTAAGAAAAGAAGAAAGAATTTCAGATTTAGAATTACTAAAACTAGATAAAAAGAAGTTATAAATCTTTAGAAAAGTGAGGAAGTAAAGTAAGAAAAGAAGAAAGAATTTCAGATTTAGAATTACTAAAACTAGATAAAAAGAAGTTATAAATCTTTAGAAAAGTGAGGAAGTAAAGTAAGAAAAGAAGAAAGAATTTCAGATTTAGAATTACTAAAACTAGACAAAAAGAAGTTAATAGAATTTAGAAAAGTGAGGAAATAAAGTAAGAAAATAAGAAAGAATTTCAGATTTAGAATTACTAAAACTAGATAAAAAGAAGTTATAAATCTTTAGAAAAGTGAGGAAGTAAAGTAAGAAAAGAAGAAAGAATTTCAGATTTAGAATTACTAAAACTAGATAAAAAGAAGTTATAAATCTTTAGAAAAGTGAGGAAGTAAAGTAAGAAAAGAAGAAAGAATTTCAGATTTAGAATTACTAAAACTAGATAAAAAGAAGTTAATAGAATATAGAAAAGTGAGGAAGTAAAGTAAGAAAAGAAGAAAGAATTTCAGATTTAGAATAACAAAAACTTAGAGATAAAATGAAGTTATAAATCTTTAGAAAAGTGAGGAAGTAAAGTAAGAAAAGAAGAAAGAATTTCAGATTTAGAATTACTAAAACTAGATAAAAAAAAGTTATAAATCTTTAGAAAAGTGAGGAAGTAAAGTAAGAAAAGAAGAAAGAATTTCAGATTTAGAATTACTAAAACTGGATAAAAAGAAGTTATGAGAATTTAGAAAAGTGAGGAAGTAAAGTAAGAAAAGAAGAAAGAATTTCAGATTTAGAATTACTAAAACTAGATAAAAAGAAGTTATAAATCTTTAGAAAAGTGAGGAAGTAAAGTAAGAAAAGAAGAAAGAATTTCAGATTTAGAATTACTAAAACTAGATAAAAAGAAGTTATAAATCTTTAGAAAAGTGAGGAAGTAAAGTAAGAAAAGAAGAAAGAATTTCAGATTTAGAATTACTAAAACTAGATAAAAAGAAGTTATAAATCTTTAGAAAAGTGAGGAAGTAAAGTAAGAAAAGAAGAAAGAATTTCAGATTTAGAATTACTAAAACTAGATAAAAAGAAGTTATAAATCTTTAGAAAAGTGAGGAAGTAAAGTAAGAAAAGAAGAAAGAATTTCAGATTTAGAATTACTAAAACTAGATAAAAAGAAGTTATAAATCTTTAGAAAAGTGAGGAAGTAAAGTAAGAAAAGAAGAAAGAATTTCAGATTTAGAATTACTAAAACTAGATAAAAAGAAGTTAATAGAATATAGAAAAGTGAGGAAGTAAAGTAAGAAAAGAAGAAAGAATTTCAGATTTAGAATTACTAAAACTAGATAAAAAGAAGTTATGAGAATTTAGAAAAGTGAGGAAGTAAAGTAAGAAAAGAAGAAAGAATTTCAGATTTAGAATTACTAAAACTAGATAAAAAGAAGTTATAAATCTTTAGAAAAGTGAGGAAGTAAAGTAAGAAAAGAAGAAAGAATTTCAGATTTAGAATTACTAAAACTAGATAAAAAGAAGTTATAAATCTTTAGAAAAGTGAGGAAGTAAAGTAAGAAAAGAAGAAAGAATTTCAGATTTAGAATTACTAAAACTAGATAAAGAGAAGTTAATAGAATATAGAAAAGTGAGGAAGTAAAGTAAGAAAAGAAGAAAGAATTTCAGATTTAGAATTACTAAAACTAGATAAAAAGAAGTTATGAGAATTTAGAAAAGTGAGGAAGTAAAGTAAGAAAAGAAGAAAGAATTTCAGATTTAGAATTACTAAAACTAGATAAAAAGAAGTTAATAGAATTTAGAAAAGTGAGGAAGTAAAGTAAGAAAAGAAGAAAGAATTTCAGATTTAGAATTACTAAAACTAGATAAAAAGAAGTTAATAGAATTTAGAAAAGTGAGGAAGTAAAGTAAGAAAAGAAGAAAGAATTTCAGATTTAGAATTACTAAAACTAGATAAAAAGAAGTTATAAGAAATTAGAAAAGTGAGGAAGTAAAGTAAGAAAAGAAGAAAGAATTTCAGATTTAGAATAACAAAAACTAGATAAAAAGAAGTTATAAGAAATTAGAAAAGTGAGGAAGTAAAGTAAGAAAAGAAGAAAGAATTTCAGATTTAGAATTACTAAAATTAGATAAAAAGAAGTTAATAGAATTTAGAAAAGTGAGGAAGTAAAGTAAGAAAAGAAGAAAGAATTTCAGATTTAGAATTACTAAAACTAGATAAAAAGAAGTTATAAATCTTTAGAAAAGTGAGGAAGTAAAGTAAGAAAAGAAGAAAGAATTTCAGATTTAGAATTACTAAAACTAGATAAAAAAAAGTTATAAATCTTTAGAAAAGTGAGGAAGTAAAGTAAGAAAAGAAGAAAGAATTTCAGATTTAGAATAACAAAAACTTAGAGATAAAAAGAAGTTATAAATCTTTAGAAAAGTGAGGAAGTAAAGTAAGAAAAGAAGAAAGAATTTCAGATTTAGAATTACTAAAACTAAATAAAAAAAAGTTATAAATCTTTAGAAAAGTGAGGAAGTAAAGTAAGAAAAGAAGAAAGAATTTCAGATTTAGAATTACTAAAACTAGATAAAAAGAAGTTATAAATCTTTAGAAAAGTGAGGAAGTAAAGTAAGAAAAGAAGAAAGAATTTCAGATTTAGAATTACTAAAACTAGATAAAAAGAAGTTATAAATCTTTAGAAAAGTGAGGAAGTAAAGTAAGAAAAGAAGAAAGAATTTCAGATTTAGAATTACTAAAACTAGATAAAAAGAAGTTAATAGAATATAGAAAAGTGAGGAAGTAAAGTAAGAAAAGAAGAAAGAATTTCAGATTTAGAATTACTAAAACTAGATAAAAAGAAGTTAATAGAATTTAGAAAAGTGAGGAAGTAAAGTAAGAAAAGAAGAAAGAATTTCAGATTTAGAATTACTAAAACTAGATAAAAAAAAGTTATAAATCTTTAGAAAAGTGAGGAAGTAAAGTAAGAAAAGAAGAAAGAATTTCAGATTTAGAATTACTAAAACTGGATAAAAAGAAGTTATGAGAATTTAGAAAAGTGAGGAAGTAAAGTAAGAAAAGAAGAAAGAATTTCAGATTTAGAATTACTAAAACTAGATAAAAAGAAGTTATAAATCTTTAGAAAAGTGAGGAAGTAAAGTAAGAAAAGAAGAAAGAATTTCAGATTTAGAATTACTAAAACTAGATAAAAAGAAGTTATAAATCTTTAGAAAAGTGAGGAAGTAAAGTAAGAAAAGAAGAAAGAATTTCAGATTTAGAATTACTAAAACTAGATAAAAAGAAGTTATAAATCTTTAGAAAAGTGAGGAAGTAAAGTAAGAAAAGAAGAAAGAATTTCAGATTTAGAATTACTAAAACTAGATAAAAAGAAGTTATAAATCTTTAGAAAAGTGAGGAAGTAAAGTAAGAAAAGAAGAAAGAATTTCAGATTTAGAATTACTAAAACTAGATAAAAAGAAGTTATAAATCTTTAGAAAAGTGAGGAAGTAAAGTAAGAAAAGAAGAAAGAATTTCAGATTTAGAATTACTAAAACTAGATAAAAAGAAGTTAATAGAATATAGAAAAGTGAGGAAGTAAAGTAAGAAAAGAAGAAAGAATTTCAGATTTAGAATAACAAAAACTTAGAGATAAAATGAAGTTATAAATCTTTAGAAAAGTGAGGAAGTAAAGTAAGAAAAGAAGAAAGAATTTCAGATTTAGAATTACTAAAACTAGATAAAAAGAAGTTATAAGTATTTAGGAAAGTGAGGAAGTAAAGTAAGAAAAGAAGAAAGAATTTCAGATTTAGAATTACTAAAACTGGATAAAAAGAAGTTATGAGAATTTAGAAAAGTGAGGAAGTAAAGTAAGAAAAGAAGAAAGAATTTCAGATTTAGAATTACTAAAACTAGATAAAAAGAAGTTATAAATCTTTAGAAAAGTGAGGAAGTAAAGTAAGAAAAGAAGAAAGAATTTCAGATTTAGAATTACTAAAACTAGATAAAAAGAAGTTATAAATCTTTAGAAAAGTGAGGAAGTAAAGTAAGAAAAGAAGAAAGAATTTCAGATTTAGAATTACTAAAACTAGATAAAAAGAAGTTATAAATCTTTAGAAAAGTGAGGAAGTAAAGTAAGAAAAGAAGAAAGAATTTCAGATTTAGAATTACTAAAACTAGATAAAAAGAAGTTATAAATCTTTAGAAAAGTGAGGAAGTAAAGTAAGAAAAGAAGAAAGAATTTCAGATTTAGAATTACTAAAACTAGATAAAAAGAAGTTATAAATCTTTAGAAAAGTGAGGAAGTAAAGTAAGAAAAGAAGAAAGAATTTCAGATTTAGAATTACTAAAACTAGATAAAAAGAAGTTATGAGTATTTAGGAAAGTGAGGAAGTAAAGTAAGAAAAGAAGAAAGAATTTCAGATTTAGAATTACTAAAACTAGATAAAAAGAAGTTATAAATCTTTAGAAAAGTGAGGAAGTAAAGTAAGAAAAGAAGAAAGAATTTCAGATTTAGAATTACTAAAACTAGATAAAAAAAAGTTATGAGAATTTAGAAAAGTGAGGAAGTAAAGTAAGAAAAGAAGAAAGAATTTCAGATTTAGAATTACTAAAACTAGATAAAAAGAAGTTATGAGAATTTAGAAAAGTGAGGAAGTAAAGTAAGAAAAGAAGAAAGAATTTCAGATTTAGAATTACTAAAACTAGATAAAAAGAAGTTATGAGTATTTAGAAAAGTGAGGAAGTAAAGTAAGAAAAGAAGAAAGAATTTCAGATTTAGAATTACTAAAACTAGATAAAAAGAAGTTATAAATCTTTAGAAAAGTGAGGAAGTAAAGTAAGAAAAGAAGAAAGAATTTCAGATTTAGAATTACTAAAACTAGATAAAAAGAAGTTAATAGAATATAGAAAAGTGAGGAAGTAAAGTAAGAAAAGAAGAAAGAATTTCAGATTTAGAATTACTAAAACTAGATAAAAAGAAGTTATAAATCTTTAGAAAAGTGAGGAAGTAAAGTAAGAAAAGAAGAAAGAATTTCAGATTTAGAATTACTAAAACTAGATAAAAAGAAGTTAATAGAATATAGAAAAGTGAGGAAGTAAAGTAAGAAAAGAAGAAAGAATTTCAGATTTAGAATTACTAAAACTAGATAAAAAGAAGTTATGAGAATTTAGAAAAGTGAGGAAGTAAAGTAAGAAAAGAAGAAAGAATTTCAGATTTAGAATTACTAAAACTAGATAAAAAGAAGTTATGAGTATTTAGGAAAGTGAGGAAGTAAAGTAAGAAAAGAAGAAAGAATTTCAGATTTAGAATTACTAAAACTAGATAAAAAGAAGTTATAAATCTTTAGAAAAGTGAGGAAGTAAAGTAAGAAAAGAAGAAAGAATTTCAGATTTAGAATTACTAAAACTAGATAAAAAAAAGTTATGAGAATTTAGAAAAGTGAGGAAGTAAAGTAAGAAAAGAAGAAAGAATTTCAGATTTAGAATTACTAAAACTAGATAAAAAGAAGTTATGAGAATTTAGAAAAGTGAGGAAGTAAAGTAAGAAAAGAAGAAAGAATTTCAGATTTAGAATTACTAAAACTAGATAAAAAGAAGTTAATAGAATTTAGAAAAGTGAGGAAGTAAAGTAAGAAAAGAAGAAAGAATTTCAGATTTAGAATTACTAAAACTAGATAAAAAGAAGTTAATAGAATTTAGAAAAGTGAGGAAGTAAAGTAAGAAAAGAAGAAAGAATTTCAGATTTAGAATTACTAAAACTAGATAAAAAGAAGTTATAATAAATTAGAAAAGTGAGGAAGTAAAGTAAGAAAAGAAGAAAGAATTTCAGATTTAGAATTACTAAAACTAGATAAAAAGAAGTTATAAGAAATTAGAAAAGTGAGGAAGTAAAGTAAGAAAAGAAGAAAGAATTTCAGATTTAGAATAACAAAAACTAGATAAAAAGAAGTTATAAGAAATTAGAAAAGTGAGGAAGTAAATTAAGAAAAGAAGAAAGAATTTCAGATTTAGAATTACTAAAACTAGATAAAAAGAAGTTATGAGAATTTAGAAAAGTGAGGAAGTAAAGTAAGAAAAGAAGAAAGAATTTCAGATTTAGAATAACAAAAACTAGATAAAAAGAAGTTATAAGTATTTAGAAAAGTGAGGAAGTAAAGTAAGAAAAGAAGAAAGAATTTCAGATTTAGAATTACTAAAACTGGATAAAAAGAAGTTATATGAATTTAGAAAAGTGAGGAAGTAAAGTAAGAAAAGAAGAAAGAATTTCAGATTTAGAATTACTAAAACTAGATAAAAAGAAGTTATATGAATTTAGAAAAGTGAGGAAGTAAAGTAAGAAAAGAAGAAAGAATTTCAGATTTAGAATTACTAAAACTAGATAAAAAGAAGTTATGAGAATTTAGAAAAGTGAGGAAGTAAAGTAAGAAAAGAAGAAAGAATTTCAGATTTAGAATTACTAAAACTAGATAAAAAGAAGTTATAAGTATTTAGGAAAGTGAGGAAGTAAAGTAAGAAAAGAAGAAAGAATTTCAGATTTAGAATAACAAAAACTAGATAAAAAGAAGTTATAAGTATTTAGAAAAGTGAGGAAGTAAAGTAAGAAAAGAAGAAAGAATTTCAGATTTAGAATTACTAAAACTAGATAAAAAGAAGTTAATAGAATTTAGAAAAGTGAGGAAGTAAAGTAAGAAAAGAAGAAAGAATTTCAGATTTAGAATTACTAAAACTGGATAAAAAGAAGTTATATGAATTTAGAAAAGTGAGGAAGTAAAGTAAGAAAAGAAGAAAGAATTTCAGATTTAGAATTACTAAAACTGGATAAAAAGAAGTTATGAGAATTTAGAAAAGTGAGGAAGTAAAGTAAGAAAAGAAGAAAGAATTTCAGATTTAGAATAACAAAAACTAGATAAAAAGAAGTTATAAGTATTTAGGAAAGTGAGAAAGTAAAGTAAGAAAAGAAGAAAGAATTTCAGATTTAGAATTACTAAAACTAGATAAAAGAAGTTATAATTAATTAGAAAAGTGAGGAAGTAAAGTAAGAAAAGAAGAAAGAATTTCAGATTTAGAATTACTAAAACTAGATAAAAAGAAGTTAATAGAATTTAGAAAAGTGAGGAAGTAAAGTAAGAAAAGAAGAAAGAATTTCAGATTTAGAATTACTAAAACTAGATAAAAAGAAGTTATGAGAATTAAGAAAAGTGAGGAAGTAAAGTAAGAAAAGAAGAAAGAATTTCAGATTTAGAATTACAAAAACTAGATAAAAAGAAGTTAATAGAATTTAGAAAAGTGAGGAAGTAAAGTAAGAAAAGAAGAAAGAATTTCAGATTTAGAATAACAAAAACTTAGAGATAAAAAGAAGTTATAAATCTTTAGAAAAGTGAGGAAGTAAAGTAAGAAAAGAAGAAAGAATTTCAGATTTAGAATTACTAAAACTAGATAAAAAGAAGTTATGAGAATTTAGAAAAGTGAGGAAGTAAAGTAAGAAAAGAAGAAAGAATTTCAGATTTAGAATAACAAAAACTAGATAAAAAGAAGTTATAAGTATTTAGAAAAGTGAGGAAGTAAAGTAAGAAAAGAAGAAAGAATTTCAGATTTAGAATTACTAAAACTGGATAAAAAGAAGTTATAATAAATTAGAAAAGTGAGGAAGTAAAGTAAGAAAAGAAGAAAGAATTTCAGATTTAGAATTACTAAAACTAGATAAAAAGAAGTTATATGAATTTAGAAAAGTGAGGAAGTAAAGTAAGAAAAGAAGAAAGAATTTCAGATTTAGAATTACTAAAACTAGATAAAAAGAAGTTAATAGAATTTAGAAAAGTGAGGAAGTAAAGTAAGAAAAGAAGAAAGAATTTCAGATTTAGAATTACTAAAACTAGATAAAAAGAAGTTATAAGAATTTAGGAAAGTGAGGAAGTAAAGTAAGAAAAGAAGAAAGAATTTCAGATTTAGAATTACTAAAACTAGATAAAAAGAAGTTATATGAATTTAGAAAAGTGAGGAAGTAAAGTAAGAAAAGAAGAAAGAATTTCAGATTTAGAATTACTAAAACTGGATAAAAAGAAGTTATGAGAATTTAGAAAAGTGAGGAAGTAAAGTAAGAAAAGAAGAAAGAATTTCAGATTTAGAATAACAAAAACTAGATAAAAAGAAGTTATAAGTATTTAGAAAAGTGAGGAAGTAAAGTAAGAAAAGAAGAAAGAATTTCAGATTTAGAATTACTAAAACTGGATAAAAAGAAGTTATAATAAATTAGAAAAGTGAGGAAGTAAAGTAAGAAAAGAAGAAAGAATTTCAGATTTAGAATTACTAAAACTAGATAAAAAGAAGTTATAAATCTTTAGAAAAGTGAGGAAGTAAAGTAAGAAAAGAAGAAAGAATTTCAGATTTAGAATTACTAAAACTAGATAAAAAGAAGTTATGAGAATTTAGAAAAGTGAGGAAGTAAAGTAAGAAAAGAAGAAAGAATTTCAGATTTAGAATTACTAAAACTAGATAAAAAGAAGTTAATAGAATTTAGAAAAGTGAGGAAGTAAAGTAAGAAAAGAAGAAAGAATTTCAGATTTAGAATTACTAAAACTGGATAAAAAGAAGTTATATGAATTTAGAAAAGTGAGGAAGTAAAGTAAGAAAAGAAGAAAGAATTTCAGATTTAGAATTACTAAAACTGGATAAAAAGAAGTTATGAGAATTTAGAAAAGTGAGGAAGTAAAGTAAGAAAAGAAGAAAGAATTTCAGATTTAGAATAACAAAAACTTAGAGATAAAAAGAAGTTATAAATCTTTAGAAAAGTGAGGAAGTAAAGTAAGAAAAGAAGAAAGAATTTCAGATTTAGAATTACTAAAACTAGATAAAAAGAAGTTATAAGTATTTAGGAAAGTGAGGAAGTAAAGTAAGAAAAGAAGAAAGAATTTCAGATTTAGAATTACTAAAACTAGATAAAAAGAAGTTAATAGAATTTAGAAAAGTGAGGAAGTAAAGTAAGAAAAGAAGAAAGAATTTCAGATTTAGAATTACTAAAACTGGATAAAAAGAAGTTATATGAATTTAGAAAAGTGAGGAAGTAAAGTAAGAAAAGAAGAAAGAATTTCAGATTTAGAATTACTAAAACTGGATAAAAAGAAGTTATGAGAATTTAGAAAAGTGAGGAAGTAAAGTAAGAAAAGAAGAAAGAATTTCAGATTTAGAATAACAAAAACTAGATAAAAAGAAGTTATAATAAATTAGAAAAGTGAGGAAGTAAAGTAAGAAAAGAAGAAAGAATTTCAGATTTAGAATTACTAAAACTAGATAAAAGAAGTTATAATAAATTAGAAAAGTGAGGAAGTAAAGTAAGAAAAGAAGAAAGAATTTCAGATTTAGAATAACAAAAACTAGATAAAAAGAAGTTATAAGTATTTAGAAAAGTGAGGAAGTAAAGTAAGAAAAGAAGAAAGAATTTCAGATTTAGAATTACTAAAACTAGATAAAGAGAAGTTATATGAATTTAGAAAAGTGAGGAAGTAAAGTAAGAAAAGAAGAAAGAATTTCAGATTTAGAATTACTAAAACTAGATAAAAAGAAGTTATATGAATTTAGAAAAGTGAGGAAGTAAAGTAAGAAAAGAAGAAAGAATTTCAGATTTAGAATTACTAAAACTAGATAAAAAGAAGTTAATAGAATTTAGAAAAGTGAGGAAGTAAAGTAAGAAAAGAAGAAAGAATTTCAGATTTAGAATTACTAAAACTAGATAAAAAGAAGTTAATAGAATATAGAAAAGTGAGGAAGTAAAGTAAGAAAAGAAGAAAGAATTTCAGATTTAGAATTACTAAAACTAGATAAAAAGAAGTTATATGAATTTAGAAAAGTGAGGAAGTAAAGTAAGAAAAGAAGAAAGAATTTCAGATTTAGAATTACTAAAACTAGATAAAGAGAAGTTATATGAATTTAGAAAAGTGAGGAAGTAAAGTAAGAAAAGAAGAAAGAATTTCAGATTTAGAATAACAAAAACTAGATAAAAAGAAGTTAATAGAATTTAGAAAAGTGAGGAAGTAAAGTAAGAAAAGAAGAAAGAATTTCAGATTTAGAATTACTAAAACTAGATAAAGAGAAGTTATATGAATTTAGAAAAGTGAGGAAGTAAAGTAAGAAAAGAAGAAAGAATTTCAGATTTAGAATTACTAAAACTAGATAAAGAGAAGTTATATGAATTTAGAAAAGTGAGGAAGTAAAGTAAGAAAAGAAGAAAGAATTTCAGATTTAGAATTACTAAAACTGGATAAAAAGAAGTTATATGAATTTAGAAAAGTAAGGAAGTAAAGTAAGAAAAGAAGAAAGAATTTCAGATTTAGAATTACTAAAACTAGATAAAAAGAAGTTAATAGAATTTAGAAAAGTGAGGAAGTAAAGTAAGAAAAGAAGAAAGAATTTCAGATTTAGAATAACAAAAACTAGATAAAAAGAAGTTATAAGAATTTAGGAAAGTGAGGAAGTAAAGTAAGAAAAGAAGAAAGAATTTCAGATTTAGAATAACAAAAACTAGATAAAAAGAAGTTATAAATCTTTAGAAAAGTGAGGAAGTAAAGTAAGAAAAGAAGAAAGAATTTCAGATTTAGAATTACTAAAACTAGATAAAAAGAAGTTATATGAATTTAGAAAAGTGAGGAAGTAAAGTAAGAAAAGAAGAAAGAATTTCAGATTTAGAATTACTAAAACTGGATAAAAAGAAGTTATGAGAATTTAGAAAAGTGAGGAAGTAAAGTAAGAAAAGAAGAAAGAATTTCAGATTTAGAATTACTAAAACTGGATAAAAAGAAGTTATAAATCTTTAGAAAAGTGAGGAAGTAAAGTAAGAAAAGAAGAAAGAATTTCAGATTTAGAATTACTAAAACTAGATAAAAAGAAGTTAATAGAATTTAGAAAAGTGAGGAAGTAAAGTAAGAAAAGAAGAAAGAATTTCAGATTTAGAATTACTAAAACTAGATAAAAAGAAGTTATGAGAATTTAGAAAAGTGAGGAAGTAAAGTAAGAAAAGAAGAAAGAATTTCAGATTTAGAATTACTAAAACTAGATAAAAAGAAGTTAATAGAATTTAGAAAAGTGAGGAAGTAAAGTAAGAAAAGAAGAAAGAATTTCAGATTTAGAATAACAAAAACTAGATAAAAAGAAGTTATAAGTATTTAGGAAAGTGAGGAAGTAAAGTAAGAAAAGAAGAAAGAATTTCAGATTTAGAATTACTAAAACTAGATAAAAGAAGTTATAATTAATTAGAAAAGTGAGGAAGTAAAGTAAGAAAAGAAGAAAGAATTTCAGATTTAGAATTACTAAAACTAGATAAAGAGAAGTTATATGAATTTAGAAAAGTGAGGAAGTAAAGTAAGAAAAGAAGAAAGAATTTCAGATTTAGAATTACTAAAACTAGATAAAGAGAAGTTATATGAATTTAGAAAAGTGAGGAAGTAAAGTAAGAAAAGAAGAAAGAATTTCAGATTTAGAATTACTAAAACTGGATAAAAAGAAGTTATATGAATTTAGAAAAGTAAGGAAGTAAAGTAAGAAAAGAAGAAAGAATTTCAGATTTAGAATTACTAAAACTAGATAAAAAGAAGTTAATAGAATTTAGAAAAGTGAGGAAGTAAAGTAAGAAAAGAAGAAAGAATTTCAGATTTAGAATAACAAAAACTAGATAAAAAGAAGTTATAAGAATTTAGGAAAGTGAGGAAGTAAAGTAAGAAAAGAAGAAAGAATTTCAGATTTAGAATAACAAAAACTAGATAAAAAGAAGTTATAAATCTTTAGAAAAGTGAGGAAGTAAAGTAAGAAAAGAAGAAAGAATTTCAGATTTAGAATTACTAAAACTAGATAAAAAGAAGTTATATGAATTTAGAAAAGTGAGGAAGTAAAGTAAGAAAAGAAGAAAGAATTTCAGATTTAGAATTACTAAAACTGGATAAAAAGAAGTTATGAGAATTTAGAAAAGTGAGGAAGTAAAGTAAGAAAAGAAGAAAGAATTTCAGATTTAGAATTACTAAAACTGGATAAAAAGAAGTTATAAATCTTTAGAAAAGTGAGGAAGTAAAGTAAGAAAAGAAGAAAGAATTTCAGATTTAGAATTACTAAAACTAGATAAAAAGAAGTTAATAGAATTTAGAAAAGTGAGGAAGTAAAGTAAGAAAAGAAGAAAGAATTTCAGATTTAGAATTACTAAAACTAGATAAAAAGAAGTTATGAGAATTTAGAAAAGTGAGGAAGTAA
>CAMPDV010006458.1:0-19846 GCA_946699065.1 Loxodes magnus
CAAAATTACACTACTTTTTTTCTTACTTTGTTAACTCACTCTGGTATTAAAATTACTCTTTCTCACTTCAAAACATATCAAAAACTATGCTTTTTTTACTTCTAAAATTACACTACTTTTTTTCTTACTTTGTTAACTCACTCTGGTATTAAAATTACTCTTTCTCACTTCAAAACATATCAAAAACTATGCTTTTTTTTACTTCTAAAATTACACTACTTTTTTTCTTACTTTGTTAACTCACTCTGGTATTAAAATTACTCTTTCTCACTTCAAAACATATCAAAAACTATGCTTTTTTTTACTTCTAAAATTACACTACTTTTTTTTCTTACTTTGTTAACTCACTCTGGTATTAAAATTACTCTTTCTCACTTCAAAACATATCAAAAACTATGCTTTTTTTTACTTCTAAAATTACACTAATTTTTTTCTTACTTTGTTAACTCACTCTGGTATTAAAATTACTCTTTCTCACTTCAAAACATATCAAAAACTATGCTTTTTTTTACTTCTAAAATTACACTACTTTTTTTTCTTACTTTGTTAACTCACTCTGGTATTAAAATTACTCTTTCTCACTTCAAAACATATCAAAAACTATGCTTTTTTTTACTTCTAAAATTACACTACTTTTTTTCTTACTTTGTTAACTCACTCTGGTATTAAAATTACTCTTTCTCACTTCAAAACATATCAAAAACTATGCTTTTTTTTACTTCTAAAATTACACTACTTTTTTTCTTACTTTGTTAACTCACTCTGGTATTAAAATTACTCTTTCTCACTTCAAAACATATCAAAAACTATGCTTTTTTTTACTTCTAAAATTACACTACTTTTTTTCTTACTTTGTTAACTCACTCTGGTATTAAAATTACTCTTTCTCACTTCAAAACATATCAAAAACTATGCTTTTTTTTACTTCTAAAATTACACTACTTTTTTTCTTACTTTGTTAACTCACTCTGGTATTAAAATTACTCTTTCTCACTTCAAAACATATCAAAAACTATGCTTTTTTTTACTTCTAAAATTACACTACTTTTTTTCTTACTTTGTTAACTCACTCTGGTATTAAAATTACTCTTTCTCACTTCAAAACATATCAAAAACTATGCTTTTTTTTACTTCTAAAATTACACTACTTTTTTCTTACTTTGTTAACTCACTCTGGTATTAAAATTACTCTTTCTCACTTCAAAACATATCAAAAACTATGCTTTTTTTTACTTCTAAAATTACACTACTTTTTTTCTTACTTTGTTAACTCACTCTGGTATTAAAATTACTCTTTCTCACTTCAAAACATATCAAAAACTATGCTTTTTTTTACTTCTAAAATTACACTAATTTTTTTCTTACTTTGTTAACTCACTCTGGTATTAAAATTACTCTTTCTCACTTCAAAACATATCAAAAACTATGCTTTTTTTTACTTCTAAAATTACACTACTTTTTTTCTTACTTTGTTAACTCACTCTGGTATTAAAATTACTCTTTCTCACTTCAAAACATATCAAAAACTATGCTTTTTTTTACTTCTAAAATTACACTAATTTTTTTCTTACTTTGTTAACTCACTCTGGTATTAAAATTACTCTTTCTCACTTCAAAACATATCAAAAACTATGCTTTTTTTTACTTCTAAAATTACACTACTTTTTTTCTTACTTTGTTAACTCACTCTGGTATTAAAATTACTCTTTCTCACTTCAAAACATATCAAAAACTATGCTTTTTTTTACTTCTAAAATTACACTACTTTTTTTCTTACTTTGTTAACTCACTCTGGTATTAAAATTACTCTTTCTCACTTCAAAACATATCAAAAACTATGCTTTTTTTTACTTCTAAAATTACACTACTTTTTTTCTTACTTTGTTAACTCACTCTGGTATTAAAATTACTCTTTCTCACTTCAAAACATATCAAAAACTATGCTTTTTTTTACTTCTAAAATTACACTACTTTTTTTCTTACTTTGTTAACTCACTCTGGTATTAAAATTACTCTTTCTCACTTCAAAACATATCAAAAACTATGCTTTTTTTTACTTCTAAAATTACACTACTTTTTTTCTTACTTTGTTAACTCACTCTGGTATTAAAATTACTCTTTCTCACTTCAAAACATATCAAAAACTATGCTTTTTTTTACTTCTAAAATTACACTACTTTTTTTCTTACTTTGTTAACTCACTCTGGTATTAAAATTACTCTTTCTCACTTCAAAACATATCAAAAACTATGCTTTTTTTACTTCTAAAATTACACTACTTTTTTTCTTACTTTGTTAACTCACTCTGGTATTAAAATTACTCTTTCTCACTTCAAAACATATCAAAAACTATGCTTTTTTTTACTTCTAAAATTACACTACTTTTTTTCTTACTTTGTTAACTCACTCTGGTATTAAAATTACTCTTTCTCACTTCAAAACATATCAAAACTATGCTTTTTTTTACTTCTAAAATTACACTACTTTTTTTCTTACTTTGTTAACTCACTCTGGTATTAAAATTACTCTTTCTCACTTCAAAACATATCAAAAACTATGCTTTTTTTTACTTCTAAAATTACACTACTTTTTTTCTTACTTTGTTAACTCACTCTGGTATTAAAATTACTCTTTCTCACTTCAAAACATATCAAAAACTATGCTTTTTTTTACTTCTAAAATTACACTACTTTTTTTCTTACTTTGTTAACTCACTCTGGTATTAAAATTACTCTTTCTCACTTCAAAACATATCAAAAACTATGCTTTTTTTACTTCTAAAATTACACTACTTTTTTTCTTACTTTGTTAACTCACTCTGGTATTAAAATTACTCTTTCTCACTTCAAAACATATCAAAAACTATGCTTTTTTTTACTTCTAAAATTACACTACTTTTTTTCTTACTTTGTTAACTCACTCTGGTATTAAAATTACTCTTTCTCACTTCAAAACATATCAAAAACTATGCTTTTTTTTACTTCTAAAATTACACTACTTTTTTTCTTACTTTGTTAACTCACTCTGGTATTAAAATTACTCTTTCTCACTTCAAAACATATCAAAAACTATGCTTTTTTTTACTTCTAAAATTACACTACTTTTTTTCTTACTTTGTTAACTCACTCTGGTATTAAAATTACTCTTTCTCACTTCAAAACATATCAAAAACTATGCTTTTTTTTACTTCTAAAATTACACTACTTTTTTTCTTACTTTGTTAACTCACTCTGGTATTAAAATTACTCTTTCTCACTTCAAAACATATCAAAAACTATGCTTTTTTTTACTTCTAAAATTACACTACTTTTTTTCTTACTTTGTTAACTCACTCTGGTATTAAAATTACTCTTTCTCACTTCAAAACATATCAAAAACTATGCTTTTTTTTACTTCTAAAATTACACTACTTTTTTTCTTACTTTGTTAACTCACTCTGGTATTAAAATTACTCTTTCTCACTTCAAAACATATCAAAAACTATGCTTTTTTTTACTTCTAAAATTACACTACTTTTTTTCTTACTTTGTTAACTCACTCTGGTATTAAAATTACTCTTTCTCACTTCAAAACATATCAAAAACTATGCTTTTTTTTACTTCTAAAATTACACTACTTTTTTTTCTTACTTTGTTAACTCACTCTGGTATTAAAATTACTCTTTCTCACTTCAAAACATATCAAAAACTATGCTTTTTTTTACTTCTAAAATTACACTACTTTTTTTCTTACTTTGTTAACTCACTCTGGTATTAAAATTACTCTTTCTCACTTCAAAACATATCAAAAACTATGCTTTTTTTTACTTCTAAAATTACACTACTTTTTTTCTTACTTTGTTAACTCACTCTGGTATTAAAATTACTCTTTCTCACTTCAAAACATATCAAAAACTATGCTTTTTTTTACTTCTAAAATTACACTAATTTTTTTCTTACTTTGTTAACTCACTCTGGTATTAAAATTACTCTTTCTCACTTCAAAACATATCAAAAACTATGCTTTTTTTTACTTCTAAAATTACACTAATTTTTTTCTTACTTTGTTAACTCACTCTGGTATTAAAATTACTCTTTCTCACTTCAAAACATATCAAAAACTATGCTTTTTTTTACTTCTAAAATTACACTACTTTTTTTCTTACTTTGTTAACTCACTCTGGTATTAAAATTACTCTTTCTCACTTCAAAACATATCAAAAACTATGCTTTTTTTTACTTCTAAAATTACACTAATTTTTTTCTTACTTTGTTAACTCACTCTGGTATTAAAATTACTCTTTCTCACTTCAAAACATATCAAAAACTATGCTTTTTTTTACTTCTAAAATTACACTACTTTTTTTCTTACTTTGTTAACTCACTCTGGTATTAAAATTACTCTTTCTCACTTCAAAACATATCAAAAACTATGCTTTTTTTTACTTCTAAAATTACACTACTTTTTTTCTTACTTTGTTAACTCACTCTGGTATTAAAATTACTCTTTCTCACTTCAAAACATATCAAAAACTATGCTTTTTTTTACTTCTAAAATTACACTACTTTTTTTCTTACTTTGTTAACTCACTCTGGTATTAAAATTACTCTTTCTCACTTCAAAACATATCAAAAACTATGCTTTTTTTTACTTCTAAAATTACACTACTTTTTTTCTTACTTTGTTAACTCACTCTGGTATTAAAATTACTCTTTCTCACTTCAAAACATATCAAAAACTATGCTTTTTTTTACTTCTAAAATTACACTACTTTTTTTCTTACTTTGTTAACTCACTCTGGTATTAAAATTACTCTTTCTCACTTCAAAACATATCAAAAACTATGCTTTTTTTTACTTCTAAAATTACACTACTTTTTTTCTTACTTTGTTAACTCACTCTGGTATTAAAATTACTCTTTCTCACTTCAAAACATATCAAAAACTATGCTTTTTTTTACTTCTAAAATTACACTACTTTTTTTCTTACTTTGTTAACTCACTCTGGTATTAAAATTACTCTTTCTCACTTCAAAACATATCAAAAACTATGCTTTTTTTTACTTCTAAAATTATACTACTTTTTTTCTTACTTTGTTAACTCACTCTGGTATTAAAATTACTCTTTCTCACTTCAAAACATATCAAAAACTATGCTTTTTTTTACTTCTAAAATTACACTACTTTTTTTCTTACTTTGTTAACTCACTCTGGTATTAAAATTACTCTTTCTCACTTCAAAACATATCAAAAACTATGCTTTTTTTTACTTCTAAAATTATACTACTTTTTTTCTTACTTTGTTAACTCACTCTGGTATTAAAATTACTCTTTCTCACTTCAAAACATATCAAAAACTATGCTTTTTTTTACTTCTAAAATTACACTACTTTTTTTCTTACTTTGTTAACTCACTCTGGTATTAAAATTACTCTTTCTCACTTCAAAACATATCAAAAACTATGCTTTTTTTTACTTCTAAAATTACACTACTTTTTTTCTTACTTTGTTAACTCACTCTGGTATTAAAATTACTCTTTCTCACTTCAAAACATATCAAAAACTATGCTTTTTTTTACTTCTAAAATTACACTACTTTTTTTCTTACTTTGTTAACTCACTCTGGTATTAAAATTACTCTTTCTCACTTCAAAACATATCAAAAACTATGCTTTTTTTTACTTCTAAAATTACACTACTTTTTTTCTTACTTTGTTAACTCACTCTGGTATTAAAATTACTCTTTCTCACTTCAAAACATATCAAAAACTATGCTTTTTTTTACTTCTAAAATTACACTACTTTTTTTCTTACTTTGTTAACTCACTCTGGTATTAAAATTACTCTTTCTCACTTCAAAACATATCAAAAACTATGCTTTTTTTTACTTCTAAAATTATACTACTTTTTTTCTTACTTTGTTAACTCACTCTGGTATTAAAATTACTCTTTCTCACTTCAAAACATATCAAAAACTATGCTTTTTTTTACTTCTAAAATTACACTACTTTTTTTCTTACTTTGTTAACTCACTCTGGTATTAAAATTACTCTTTCTCACTTCAAAACATATCAAAAACTATGCTTTTTTTTACTTCTAAAATTATACTACTTTTTTTCTTACTTTGTTAACTCACTCTGGTATTAAAATTACTCTTTCTCACTTCAAAACATATCAAAAACTATGCTTTTTTTTACTTCAAAAATTACACTACTTTTTTTCTTACTTTGTTAACTCACTCTGGTATTAAAATTACTCTTTCTCACTTCAAAACATATCAAAAACTATGCTTTTTTTTACTTCAAAAATTACACTACTTTTTTTCTTACTTTGTTAACTCACTCTGGTATTAAAATTACTCTTTCTCACTTCAAAACATATCAAAAACTATGCTTTTTTTTACTTCTAAAATTACACTACTTTTTTTCTTACTTTGTTAACTCACTCTGGTATTAAAATTACTCTTTCTCACTTCAAAACATATCAAAAACTATGCTTTTTTTTACTTCTAAAATTACACTACTTTTTTTCTTACTTTGTTAACTCACTCTGGTATTAAAATTACTCTTTCTCACTTCAAAACATATCAAAAACTATGCTTTTTTTTACTTCTAAAATTATACTACTTTTTTTCTTACTTTGTTAACTCACTCTGGTATTAAAATTACTCTTTCTCACTTCAAAACATATCAAAAACTATGCTTTTTTTTACTTCTAAAATTACACTACTTTTTTTCTTACTTTGTTAACTCACTCTGGTATTAAAATTACTCTTTCTCACTTCAAAACATATCAAAAACTATGCTTTTTTTTACTTCTAAAATTATACTACTTTTTTTCTTACTTTGTTAACTCACTCTGGTATTAAAATTACTCTTTCTCACTTCAAAACATATCAAAAACTATGCTTTTTTTTACTTCTAAAATTACACTACTTTTTTTCTTACTTTGTTAACTCACTCTGGTATTAAAATTACTCTTTCTCACTTCAAAACATATCAAAAACTATGCTTTTTTTTACTTCTAAAATTACACTACTTTTTTTCTTACTTTGTTAACTCACTCTGGTATTAAAATTACTCTTTCTCACTTCAAAACATATCAAAAACTATGCTTTTTTTACTTCTAAAATTACACTACTTTTTTTCTTACTTTGTTAACTCACTCTGGTATTAAAATTACTCTTTCTCACTTCAAAACATATCAAAAACTATGCTTTTTTTTACTTCTAAAATTACACTACTTTTTTTCTTACTTTGTTAACTCACTCTGGTATTAAAATTACTCTTTCTCACTTCAAAACATATCAAAAACTATGCTTTTTTTTACTTCTAAAATTACACTACTTTTTTTCTTACTTTGTTAACTCACTCTGGTATTAAAATTACTCTTTCTCACTTCAAAACATATCAAAAACTATGCTTTTTTTTACTTCTAAAATTACACTACTTTTTTTCTTACTTTGTTAACTCACTCTGGTATTAAAATTACTCTTTCTCACTTCAAAACATATCAAAAACTATGCTTTTTTTTACTTCTAAAATTACACTAATTTTTTTCTTACTTTGTTAACTCACTCTGGTATTAAAATTACTCTTTCTCACTTCAAAACATATCAAAAACTATGCTTTTTTTTACTTCTAAAATTACACTAATTTTTTTCTTACTTTGTTAACTCACTCTGGTATTAAAATTACTCTTTCTCACTTCAAAACATATCAAAAACTATGCTTTTTTTTACTTCTAAAATTACACTACTTTTTTTCTTACTTTGTTAACTCACTCTGGTATTAAAATTACTCTTTCTCACTTCAAAACATATCAAAAACTATGCTTTTTTTTACTTCTAAAATTACACTAATTTTTTTCTTACTTTGTTAACTCACTCTGGTATTAAAATTACTCTTTCTCACTTCAAAACATATCAAAAACTATGCTTTTTTTTACTTCTAAAATTACACTACTTTTTTTCTTACTTTGTTAACTCACTCTGGTATTAAAATTACTCTTTCTCACTTCAAAACATATCAAAAACTATGCTTTTTTTTACTTCTAAAATTACACTACTTTTTTTCTTACTTTGTTAACTCACTCTGGTATTAAAATTACTCTTTCTCACTTCAAAACATATCAAAAACTATGCTTTTTTTTACTTCTAAAATTACACTACTTTTTTTCTTACTTTGTTAACTCACTCTGGTATTAAAATTACTCTTTCTCACTTCAAAACATATCAAAAACTATGCTTTTTTTTACTTCTAAAATTACACTACTTTTTTTCTTACTTTGTTAACTCACTCTGGTATTAAAATTACTCTTTCTCACTTCAAAACATATCAAAAACTATGCTTTTTTTTACTTCTAAAATTACACTACTTTTTTTCTTACTTTGTTAACTCACTCTGGTATTAAAATTACTCTTTCTCACTTCAAAACATATCAAAAACTATGCTTTTTTTTACTTCTAAAATTACACTACTTTTTTTCTTACTTTGTTAACTCACTCTGGTATTAAAATTACTCTTTCTCACTTCAAAACATATCAAAAACTATGCTTTTTTTTACTTCTAAAATTACACTACTTTTTTTCTTACTTTGTTAACTCACTCTGGTATTAAAATTACTCTTTCTCACTTCAAAACATATCAAAAACTATGCTTTTTTTTACTTCTAAAATTACACTACTTTTTTTCTTACTTTGTTAACTCACTCTGGTATTAAAATTACTCTTTCTCACTTCAAAACATATCAAAAACTATGCTTTTTTTTACTTCTAAAATTATACTACTTTTTTTCTTACTTTGTTAACTCACTCTGGTATTAAAATTACTCTTTCTCACTTCAAAACATATCAAAAACTATGCTTTTTTTTACTTCTAAAATTACACTACTTTTTTTCTTACTTTGTTAACTCACTCTGGTATTAAAATTACTCTTTCTCACTTCAAAACATATCAAAAACTATGCTTTTTTTTACTTCTAAAATTATACTACTTTTTTTCTTACTTTGTTAACTCACTCTGGTATTAAAATTACTCTTTCTCACTTCAAAACATATCAAAAACTATGCTTTTTTTTACTTCTAAAATTACACTACTTTTTTTCTTACTTTGTTAACTCACTCTGGTATTAAAATTACTCTTTCTCACTTCAAAACATATCAAAAACTATGCTTTTTTTTACTTCTAAAATTACACTACTTTTTTTCTTACTTTGTTAACTCACTCTGGTATTAAAATTACTCTTTCTCACTTCAAAACATATCAAAAACTATGCTTTTTTTTACTTCTAAAATTACACTACTTTTTTTCTTACTTTGTTAACTCACTCTGGTATTAAAATTACTCTTTCTCACTTCAAAACATATCAAAAACTATGCTTTTTTTTACTTCTAAAATTACACTACTTTTTTTCTTACTTTGTTAACTCACTCTGGTATTAAAATTACTCTTTCTCACTTCAAAACATATCAAAAACTATGCTTTTTTTTACTTCTAAAATTACACTACTTTTTTTCTTACTTTGTTAACTCACTCTGGTATTAAAATTACTCTTTCTCACTTCAAAACATATCAAAAACTATGCTTTTTTTTACTTCTAAAATTACACTACTTTTTTTCTTACTTTGTTAACTCACTCTGGTATTAAAATTACTCTTTCTCACTTCAAAACATATCAAAAACTATGCTTTTTTTTACTTCTAAAATTATACTACTTTTTTTCTTACTTTGTTAACTCACTCTGGTATTAAAATTACTCTTTCTCACTTCAAAACATATCAAAAACTATGCTTTTTTTTACTTCTAAAATTACACTACTTTTTTTCTTACTTTGTTAACTCACTCTGGTATTAAAATTACTCTTTCTCACTTCAAAACATATCAAAAACTATGCTTTTTTTTACTTCTAAAATTATACTACTTTTTTTCTTACTTTGTTAACTCACTCTGGTATTAAAATTACTCTTTCTCACTTCAAAACATATCAAAAACTATGCTTTTTTTTACTTCAAAAATTACACTACTTTTTTTCTTACTTTGTTAACTCACTCTGGTATTAAAATTACTCTTTCTCACTTCAAAACATATCAAAAACTATGCTTTTTTTTACTTCAAAAATTACACTACTTTTTTTCTTACTTTGTTAACTCACTCTGGTATTAAAATTACTCTTTCTCACTTCAAAACATATCAAAAACTATGCTTTTTTTTACTTCTAAAATTACACTACTTTTTTTCTTACTTTGTTAACTCACTCTGGTATTAAAATTACTCTTTCTCACTTCAAAACATATCAAAAACTATGCTTTTTTTTACTTCTAAAATTACACTACTTTTTTTCTTACTTTGTTAACTCACTCTGGTATTAAAATTACTCTTTCTCACTTCAAAACATATCAAAAACTATGCTTTTTTTTACTTCTAAAATTATACTACTTTTTTTCTTACTTTGTTAACTCACTCTGGTATTAAAATTACTCTTTCTCACTTCAAAACATATCAAAAACTATGCTTTTTTTTACTTCTAAAATTACACTACTTTTTTTCTTACTTTGTTAACTCACTCTGGTATTAAAATTACTCTTTCTCACTTCAAAACATATCAAAAACTATGCTTTTTTTTACTTCTAAAATTATACTACTTTTTTTCTTACTTTGTTAACTCACTCTGGTATTAAAATTACTCTTTCTCACTTCAAAACATATCAAAAACTATGCTTTTTTTTACTTCTAAAATTACACTACTTTTTTTCTTACTTTGTTAACTCACTCTGGTATTAAAATTACTCTTTCTCACTTCAAAACATATCAAAAACTATGCTTTTTTTTACTTCTAAAATTACACTACTTTTTTTCTTACTTTGTTAACTCACTCTGGTATTAAAATTACTCTTTCTCACTTCAAAACATATCAAAAACTATGCTTTTTTTACTTCTAAAATTACACTACTTTTTTTCTTACTTTGTTAACTCACTCTGGTATTAAAATTACTCTTTCTCACTTCAAAACATATCAAAAACTATGCTTTTTTTTACTTCTAAAATTACACTACTTTTTTTCTTACTTTGTTAACTCACTCTGGTATTAAAATTACTCTTTCTCACTTCAAAACATATCAAAAACTATGCTTTTTTTTACTTCTAAAATTACACTACTTTTTTTCTTACTTTGTTAACTCACTCTGGTATTAAAATTACTCTTTCTCACTTCAAAACATATCAAAAACTATGCTTTTTTTTACTTCTAAAATTACACTACTTTTTTTCTTACTTTGTTAACTCACTCTGGTATTAAAATTACTCTTTCTCACTTCAAAACATATCAAAAACTATGCTTTTTTTTACTTCTAAAATTACACTACTTTTTTTCTTACTTTGTTAACTCACTCTGGTATTAAAATTACTCTTTCTCACTTCAAAACATATCAAAAACTATGCTTTTTTTTACTTCTAAAATTACACTACTTTTTTTCTTACTTTGTTAACTCACTCTGGTATTAAAATTACTCTTTCTCACTTCAAAACATATCAAAAACTATGCTTTTTTTTACTTCTAAAATTACACTACTTTTTTTCTTACTTTGTTAACTCACTCTGGTATTAAAATTACTCTTTCTCACTTCAAAACATATCAAAAACTATGCTTTTTTTTACTTCTAAAATTACACTACTTTTTTTCTTACTTTGTTAACTCACTCTGGTATTAAAATTACTCTTTCTCACTTCAAAACATATCAAAAACTATGCTTTTTTTTACTTCTAAAATTACACTACTTTTTTTCTTACTTTGTTAACTCACTCTGGTATTAAAATTACTCTTTCTCACTTCAAAACATATCAAAAACTATGCTTTTTTTTACTTCTAAAATTACACTACTTTTTTTCTTACTTTGTTAACTCACTCTGGTATTAAAATTACTCTTTCTCACTTCAAAACATATCAAAAACTATGCTTTTTTTTACTTCTAAAATTACACTACTTTTTTTCTTACTTTGTTAACTCACTCTGGTATTAAAATTACTCTTTCTCACTTCAAAACATATCAAAAACTATGCTTTTTTTTACTTCTAAAATTACACTACTTTTTTTCTTACTTTGTTAACTCACTCTGGTATTAAAATTACTCTTTCTCACTTCAAAACATATCAAAAACTATGCTTTTTTTTACTTCTAAAATTACACTACTTTTTTTCTTACTTTGTTAACTCACTCTGGTATTAAAATTACTCTTTCTCACTTCAAAACATATCAAAAACTATGCTTTTTTTTACTTCTAAAATTATACTACTTTTTTTCTTACTTTGTTAACTCACTCTGGTATTAAAATTACTCTTTCTCACTTCAAAACATATCAAAAACTATGCTTTTTTTTACTTCTAAAATTATACTACTTTTTTTCTTACTTTGTTAACTCACTCTGGTATTAAAATTACTCTTTCTCACTTCAAAACATATCAAAAACTATGCTTTTTTTTACTTCTAAAATTACACTACTTTTTTTCTTACTTTGTTAACTCACTCTGGTATTAAAATTACTCTTTCTCACTTCAAAACATATCAAAAACTATGCTTTTTTTTACTTCTAAAATTACACTACTTTTTTTCTTACTTTGTTAACTCACTCTGGTATTAAAATTACTCTTTCTCACTTCAAAACATATCAAAAACTATGCTTTTTTTTACTTCTAAAATTATACTACTTTTTTTCTTACTTTGTTAACTCACTCTGGTATTAAAATTACTCTTTCTCACTTCAAAACATATCAAAAACTATGCTTTTTTTTACTTCTAAAATTACACTACTTTTTTTCTTACTTTGTTAACTCACTCTGGTATTAAAATTACTCTTTCTCACTTCAAAACATATCAAAAACTATGCTTTTTTTTTACTTCTAAAATTACACTACTTTTTTTCTTACTTTGTTAACTCACTCTGGTATTAAAATTACTCTTTCTCACTTCAAAACATATCAAAAACTATGCTTTTTTTTACTTCTAAAATTACACTACTTTTTTTCTTACTTTGTTAACTCACTCTGGTATTAAAATTACTCTTTCTCACTTCAAAACATATCAAAAACTATGCTTTTTTTTACTTCTAAAATTACACTACTTTTTTTCTTACTTTGTTAACTCACTCTGGTATTAAAATTACTCTTTCTCACTTCAAAACATATCAAAAACTATGCTTTTTTTTACTTCTAAAATTACACTACTTTTTTTCTTACTTTGTTAACTCACTCTGGTATTAAAATTACTCTTTCTCACTTCAAAACATATCAAAAACTATGCTTTTTTTTACTTCTAAAATTACACTACTTTTTTTCTTACTTTGTTAACTCACTCTGGTATTAAAATTACTCTTTCTCACTTCAAAACATATCAAAAACTATGCTTTTTTTTACTTCTAAAATTACACTACTTTTTTTCTTACTTTGTTAACTCACTCTGGTATTAAAATTACTCTTTCTCACTTCAAAACATATCAAAAACTATGCTTTTTTTTACTTCTAAAATTATACTACTTTTTTTCTTACTTTGTTAACTCACTCTGGTATTAAAATTACTCTTTCTCACTTCAAAACATATCAAAAACTATGCTTTTTTTTACTTCTAAAATTACACTACTTTTTTTCTTACTTTGTTAACTCACTCTGGTATTAAAATTACTCTTTCTCACTTCAAAACATATCAAAAACTATGCTTTTTTTTACTTCTAAAATTATACTACTTTTTTTCTTACTTTGTTAACTCACTCTGGTATTAAAATTACTCTTTCTCACTTCAAAACATATCAAAAACTATGCTTTTTTTTACTTCTAAAATTACACTACTTTTTTTCTTACTTTGTTAACTCACTCTGGTATTAAAATTACTCTTTCTCACTTCAAAACATATCAAAAACTATGCTTTTTTTTACTTCTAAAATTACACTACTTTTTTTCTTACTTTGTTAACTCACTCTGGTATTAAAATTACTCTTTCTCACTTCAAAACATATCAAAAACTATGCTTTTTTTTACTTCTAAAATTACACTACTTTTTTTCTTACTTTGTTAACTCACTCTGGTATTAAAATTACTCTTTCTCACTTCAAAACATATCAAAAACTATGCTTTTTTTTACTTCTAAAATTACACTACTTTTTTTCTTACTTTGTTAACTCACTCTGGTATTAAAATTACTCTTTCTCACTTCAAAACATATCAAAAACTATGCTTTTTTTTACTTCTAAAATTACACTACTTTTTTTCTTACTTTGTTAACTCACTCTGGTATTAAAATTACTCTTTCTCACTTCAAAACATATCAAAAACTATGCTTTTTTTTACTTCTAAAATTACACTACTTTTTTTCTTACTTTGTTAACTCACTCTGGTATTAAAATTACTCTTTCTCACTTCAAAACATATCAAAAACTATGCTTTTTTTTACTTCTAAAATTATACTACTTTTTTTCTTACTTTGTTAACTCACTCTGGTATTAAAATTACTCTTTCTCACTTCAAAACATATCAAAAACTATGCTTTTTTTTACTTCTAAAATTACACTACTTTTTTTCTTACTTTGTTAACTCACTCTGGTATTAAAATTACTCTTTCTCACTTCAAAACATATCAAAAACTATGCTTTTTTTTACTTCTAAAATTATACTACTTTTTTTCTTACTTTGTTAACTCACTCTGGTATTAAAATTACTCTTTCTCACTTCAAAACATATCAAAAACTATGCTTTTTTTTACTTCAAAAATTACACTACTTTTTTTCTTACTTTGTTAACTCACTCTGGTATTAAAATTACTCTTTCTCACTTCAAAACATATCAAAAACTATGCTTTTTTTTACTTCAAAAATTACACTACTTTTTTTCTTACTTTGTTAACTCACTCTGGTATTAAAATTACTCTTTCTCACTTCAAAACATATCAAAAACTATGCTTTTTTTTACTTCTAAAATTACACTACTTTTTTTCTTACTTTGTTAACTCACTCTGGTATTAAAATTACTCTTTCTCACTTCAAAACATATCAAAAACTATGCTTTTTTTTACTTCTAAAATTACACTACTTTTTTTCTTACTTTGTTAACTCACTCTGGTATTAAAATTACTCTTTCTCACTTCAAAACATATCAAAAACTATGCTTTTTTTTACTTCTAAAATTATACTACTTTTTTTCTTACTTTGTTAACTCACTCTGGTATTAAAATTACTCTTTCTCACTTCAAAACATATCAAAAACTATGCTTTTTTTTACTTCTAAAATTACACTACTTTTTTTCTTACTTTGTTAACTCACTCTGGTATTAAAATTACTCTTTCTCACTTCAAAACATATCAAAAACTATGCTTTTTTTTACTTCTAAAATTATACTACTTTTTTTCTTACTTTGTTAACTCACTCTGGTATTAAAATTACTCTTTCTCACTTCAAAACATATCAAAAACTATGCTTTTTTTTACTTCTAAAATTACACTACTTTTTTTCTTACTTTGTTAACTCACTCTGGTATTAAAATTACTCTTTCTCACTTCAAAACATATCAAAAACTATGCTTTTTTTTACTTCTAAAATTACACTACTTTTTTTCTTACTTTGTTAACTCACTCTGGTATTAAAATTACTCTTTCTCACTTCAAAACATATCAAAAACTATGCTTTTTTTACTTCTAAAATTACACTACTTTTTTTCTTACTTTGTTAACTCACTCTGGTATTAAAATTACTCTTTCTCACTTCAAAACATATCAAAAACTATGCTTTTTTTTACTTCTAAAATTACACTACTTTTTTTCTTACTTTGTTAACTCACTCTGGTATTAAAATTACTCTTTCTCACTTCAAAACATATCAAAAACTATGCTTTTTTTTACTTCTAAAATTACACTACTTTTTTTCTTACTTTGTTAACTCACTCTGGTATTAAAATTACTCTTTCTCACTTCAAAACATATCAAAAACTATGCTTTTTTTTACTTCTAAAATTACACTACTTTTTTTCTTACTTTGTTAACTCACTCTGGTATTAAAATTACTCTTTCTCACTTCAAAACATATCAAAAACTATGCTTTTTTTTACTTCTAAAATTACACTACTTTTTTTCTTACTTTGTTAACTCACTCTGGTATTAAAATTACTCTTTCTCACTTCAAAACATATCAAAAACTATGCTTTTTTTTACTTCTAAAATTACACTACTTTTTTTCTTACTTTGTTAACTCACTCTGGTATTAAAATTACTCTTTCTCACTTCAAAACATATCAAAAACTATGCTTTTTTTTACTTCTAAAATTACACTACTTTTTTTCTTACTTTGTTAACTCACTCTGGTATTAAAATTACTCTTTCTCACTTCAAAACATATCAAAAACTATGCTTTTTTTTACTTCTAAAATTACACTACTTTTTTTCTTACTTTGTTAACTCACTCTGGTATTAAAATTACTCTTTCTCACTTCAAAACATATCAAAAACTATGCTTTTTTTTACTTCTAAAATTACACTACTTTTTTTCTTACTTTGTTAACTCACTCTGGTATTAAAATTACTCTTTCTCACTTCAAAACATATCAAAAACTATGCTTTTTTTTACTTCTAAAATTACACTACTTTTTTTCTTACTTTGTTAACTCACTCTGGTATTAAAATTACTCTTTCTCACTTCAAAACATATCAAAAACTATGCTTTTTTTTACTTCTAAAATTACACTACTTTTTTTCTTACTTTGTTAACTCACTCTGGTATTAAAATTACTCTTTCTCACTTCAAAACATATCAAAAACTATGCTTTTTTTTACTTCTAAAATTACACTACTTTTTTTCTTACTTTGTTAACTCACTCTGGTATTAAAATTACTCTTTCTCACTTCAAAACATATCAAAAACTATGCTTTTTTTTACTTCTAAAATTACACTACTTTTTTTCTTACTTTGTTAACTCACTCTGGTATTAAAATTACTCTTTCTCACTTCAAAACATATCAAAAACTATGCTTTTTTTTACTTCTAAAATTATACTACTTTTTTTCTTACTTTGTTAACTCACTCTGGTATTAAAATTACTCTTTCTCACTTCAAAACATATCAAAAACTATGCTTTTTTTTACTTCTAAAATTATACTACTTTTTTTCTTACTTTGTTAACTCACTCTGGTATTAAAATTACTCTTTCTCACTTCAAAACATATCAAAAACTATGCTTTTTTTTACTTCTAAAATTATACTACTTTTTTTCTTACTTTGTTAACTCACTCTGGTATTAAAATTACTCTTTCTCACTTCAAAACATATCAAAAACTATGCTTTTTTTTACTTCTAAAATTACACTACTTTTTTTCTTACTTTGTTAACTCACTCTGGTATTAAAATTACTCTTTCTCACTTCAAAACATATCAAAAACTATGCTTTTTTTTACTTCTAAAATTACACTACTTTTTTTCTTACTTTGTTAACTCACTCTGGTATTAAAATTACTCTTTCTCACTTCAAAACATATCAAAAACTATGCTTTTTTTTACTTCTAAAATTATACTACTTTTTTTCTTACTTTGTTAACTCACTCTGGTATTAAAATTACTCTTTCTCACTTCAAAACATATCAAAAACTATGCTTTTTTTTACTTCTAAAATTACACTACTTTTTTTCTTACTTTGTTAACTCACTCTGGTATTAAAATTACTCTTTCTCACTTCAAAACATATCAAAAACTATGCTTTTTTTTACTTCTAAAATTACACTACTTTTTTTCTTACTTTGTTAACTCACTCTGGTATTAAAATTACTCTTTCTCACTTCAAAACATATCAAAAACTATGCTTTTTTTTACTTCTAAAATTACACTACTTTTTTTCTTACTTTGTTAACTCACTCTGGTATTAAAATTACTCTTTCTCACTTCAAAACATATCAAAAACTATGCTTTTTTTTACTTCTAAAATTACACTACTTTTTTTCTTACTTTGTTAACTCACTCTGGTATTAAAATTACTCTTTCTCACTTCAAAACATATCAAAAACTATGCTTTTTTTTACTTCTAAAATTACACTACTTTTTTTCTTACTTTGTTAACTCACTCTGGTATTAAAATTACTCTTTCTCACTTCAAAACATATCAAAAACTATGCTTTTTTTTACTTCTAAAATTACACTACTTTTTTTCTTACTTTGTTAACTCACTCTGGTATTAAAATTACTCTTTCTCACTTCAAAACATATCAAAAACTATGCTTTTTTTTACTTCTAAAATTACACTACTTTTTTTCTTACTTTGTTAACTCACTCTGGTATTAAAATTACTCTTTCTCACTTCAAAACATATCAAAAACTATGCTTTTTTTTACTTCTAAAATTACACTACTTTTTTTCTTACTTTGTTAACTCACTCTGGTATTAAAATTACTCTTTCTCACTTCAAAACATATCAAAAACTATGCTTTTTTTTACTTCTAAAATTACACTACTTTTTTTCTTACTTTGTTAACTCACTCTGGTATTAAAATTACTCTTTCTCACTTCAAAACATATCAAAAACTATGCTTTTTTTTACTTCTAAAATTACACTACTTTTTTTCTTACTTTGTTAACTCACTCTGGTATTAAAATTACTCTTTCTCACTTCAAAACATATCAAAAACTATGCTTTTTTTTACTTCTAAAATTACACTAATTTTTTTCTTACTTTGTTAACTCACTCTGGTATTAAAATTACTCTTTCTCACTTCAAAACATATCAAAAACTATGCTTTTTTTTACTTCTAAAATTACACTAATTTTTTTCTTACTTTGTTAACTCACTCTGGTATTAAAATTACTCTTTCTCACTTCAAAACATATCAAAAACTATGCTTTTTTTTACTTCTAAAATTACACTACTTTTTTTCTTACTTTGTTAACTCACTCTGGTATTAAAATTACTCTTTCTCACTTCAAAACATATCAAAAACTATGCTTTTTTTTACTTCTAAAATTACACTACTTTTTTTTCTTACTTTGTTAACTCACTCTGGTATTAAAATTACTCTTTCTCACTTCAAAACATATCAAAAACTATGCTTTTTTTTACTTCTAAAATTACACTAATTTTTTTCTTACTTTGTTAACTCACTCTGGTATTAAAATTACTCTTTCTCACTTCAAAACATATCAAAAACTATGCTTTTTTTTACTTCTAAAATTACACTAATTTTTTTCTTACTTTGTTAACTCACTCTGGTATTAAAATTACTCTTTCTCACTTCAAAACATATCAAAAACTATGCTTTTTTTTACTTCTAAAATTACACTACTTTTTTTCTTACTTTGTTAACTCACTCTGGTATTAAAATTACTCTTTCTCACTTCAAAACATATCAAAAACTATGCTTTTTTTTACTTCTAAAATTACACTAATTTTTTTCTTACTTTGTTAACTCACTCTGGTATTAAAATTACTCTTTCTCACTTCAAAACATATCAAAAACTATGCTTTTTTTTACTTCTAAAATTACACTACTTTTTTTCTTACTTTGTTAACTCACTCTGGTATTAAAATTACTCTTTCTCACTTCAAAACATATCAAAAACTATGCTTTTTTTTACTTCTAAAATTACACTACTTTTTTTCTTACTTTGTTAACTCACTCTGGTATTAAAATTACTCTTTCTCACTTCAAAACATATCAAAAACTATGCTTTTTTTTACTTCTAAAATTATACTACTTTTTTTCTTACTTTGTTAACTCACTCTGGTATTAAAATTACTCTTTCTCACTTCAAAACATATCAAAAACTATGCTTTTTTTTACTTCTAAAATTACACTACTTTTTTTCTTACTTTGTTAACTCACTCTGGTATTAAAATTACTCTTTCTCACTTCAAAA